>CM046441.1:63271101-63569988 GCA_025506515.1 Flaveria trinervia
AGACTTTGTCTTCAGCACTTGTCTTCAGACTTTGTCTTCAGCACTTGTCTTCAGACTTTGTCTTCAGCACTTGTCTTCAGACTTTGTCTTCAGCACTTGTCTTCAGACTTTGTCTTCAGCACTTGTCTTCAGACTTTGACTTCAGCACTTGTCTTCAGACTTTGTCTTCAGCACTTGTCTTCAGACTTTGTCTTCAGCACTTGTCTTCAGACTTTGTCTTCAGCACTTGTCTTTAGACTTTGTCTTCAGCACTTGTGTTCATACTTTGTAATCAGCTGTTGTCTTCAGCTGTTGTGGTCTTCAGTAGTTGTTGTGACGTCTGTGGGACTTAAAAGTTTTTCTGATCTGGCTCATTGGTTCTTTTGGTCTAACAAGTCGACATGCCACTTGTCAATCAAAGCCAATTATGACAAGCTGACAGGCTGGCTCAAAGAATCCAACATAGGATCACTTTAGAGTTTAGCTTCAGAAGGAGACTAAGGCAATCAGGTAATGCCATCGGTCAACTAGATGTTGAGGCAAACCCTAAGATTAGTTTCATGGGGGAAACCTTGACTGAAGGCCCATTGGCAGAACTTGAGAGCCCTATCTTATCATCATCAACTGCTATAGAGATTCATACCCTTATGGAGACACCTGCTGGTGAAGGTGCTTCTCAACCTCTCTCTGGCCAAAGCTTGGAAGCTACACCCAGCAATGAAGGCCAAATCTCTCTCCACCCTGATTCACAAAAGTCTATGAGTGACAAAGGGAAAAGAAAGACGACATCTGAGTAGATTGAGGAGGAGGAGAACGAGAGGAAAAGGAAGCTAAGGGGAGAAAGTTCCTCTCTAGGTCTGCAAGACTCATGGAAACTGCTATCTGGGCTGCCCCTAGACCAAACACTTAGGATGATGAGTTGAGAGCAGTCAGGATCATCTACTTGCGGACCAGGAACTATGACATTGACAATGTCATTTCTCTCCCCTTAGAGGAGTTGAATTAACTAGTTGATAGAGAAAGGTCAAAAGAGAATAAAGAGGTAGAAGATGTTGAGCTACTGGTACAAATGAAAGAAGAAAGAAGAAAGAAAATTTTATATAAGCATGTGCCCACTCTCTCCCAAGTTCAGGAAAGTCCTACACATGAGGATGTGGTTCAACAAGAACCTCAGGTAGACAAAGAAGAAGACAGGATCAAGATGATCAACTTCCTGAGTGCCATAAGCCTCTATTAGGTAGATGGACTTCTTCCTTATCCTATGACTATGTTGAGTTTGAGTATCTCAAACAACTTGAACTTGAGATAGTCAAAGAAAGAAAGACTACCAAAAGAAAACTAAGGGAAGAAGTTGCTAAGTCAAGAGCCATCATCTAGAAGAGCATGAAGAAGTCTGCAGACAGGCAGAGGATGACGAGCTTCTTGAAGCTGTATGGATTCTCCGGAAGGATACTTGGCCCTATGTCGCTATCCACTATGGATGAGCATATAAGGGTAATGAAGCAGAAGATCAAGAGTGGAGAGCTGATTGACAAACACTTCCCTCCAAGTCAAGCTCCACCTGAATTGGAGGTTAAGGTTGAACAACCAAAGACAACACAACCTGAACATCTTGCTGAATCTCAACAAGCTTCATCTTCTGATCCACAGCAGGGTCAGACTCCTTCTCCTTCTGAACCTGCGAGAGAGGAAGACCTAACTTAGAAAGACAAAGAAGATCAATCAGGTGCTGCAGGCCAATCTTCTCAGTTAAAAGGAACAAAGAGAAAGAAAAGGATGGCTTCAAAGCCAAATACAAAGAAGAAGAAAGATACATCCTTTTTTGAACCTCAGGATGAGTTAGAACATCCTGAGGATGTGCAGCCAGAGGACGCTACATCAACTTCCAATCAAGCAGCTCCTCTAGCACTAGGGAGACCCATCTTGTCCTAGACATACACTACAAATCTGGAAAGATGGCATGTCATTAGAGATCAAGCCATTAAGGATGTCTACACATGGCAGGACATGTTCAATCTGCCTCTACATGATCTCTTTGACTTGAGAAGACATTTTGAGAGTCTAAGTTATCTTGATCATCTCATAAAGAAGGGGATGGTCATCATCATAATGAGGACTATTGATATCTAAAGTCTTTAAAGAGTTTGGTAGCAACAACCTAGGGGGAGTTTGTAAGGAATACATATTAAGGCTGATGCAACCCAAACACTTCAAGTCTCCTGCATGCTGCAAAAGTACATTGAAGAAGAATGCTTCAGAATTTTCACACAAGCAACAGAAACATTCTAAGTGTGAAATCTTCCGAAGCCAAGACCAATATCTTCCAAAGCCAATGATGAAGCCTTCCGAAGCTTCAGAGACAAAGTCTTCTGAGGCCAACACTTGAAGACAAATTTCTTCCGAAGAGTTTTAGTGTACATGCTTTATCTGATGTACTTACATAGAGTTGGACCCCCTTCTGCTGTAACTCTGTGAAGTCACCAACTTGCATGAGTTGGTGAAAAGGTCCATGCTTTAAGTAACTGTACATTGAGCTCTTGAGTCTGTAACTTTCTACTTCATGTACTTTATCCTTTTTGTAATATATTAGGATGTGAGCTATGGCATGTCATAGTAACAAGTTAAAAGGCAATCTGTCTTTTGACTCTACAATTGATTTTGTGTTGTCTGTAGTCAATTGTATCCAGCTGACCTTCAAAGTATGGTCGGTGTAGGATGTAGTATATGTATCTCAAGTACTTAGCTTTCCTTTATGCTTTGTAACACTTGTAATGTACTTGATAAGGTAATATACTACAATCTTAAAAACCATATCCATCTCCTTGTGTGTTTTGCTATCTTGTTCTATATCTTATTTACTTGTGTTCTTTGTATCATCTCTTGTGGTTAGTCCAGTCTCACTTTTTGATTAATTAAGTTAATCTCCTCTTTGTGTTGTAAGTGACCACCCTTCACTGGTCTTGTAGTTAGGATCATGTTAGAATCATTATTGATGATGTTTAATGTGATGGAATGTGAATATTGAGTTATATGGATGATTAGTTGATCATGTAAGAAATTTAGGTTTGATGATCATACATGGTAATGAATAGTAGTTAGTGTTTAGAGAATCATGATGGGATTGGGATTGGAATTGGTTGTCACTGTGTATGCTAGTATTGTGATATGATTGTCATACATGCATGTGAATCTGAGGCCCCTACTTAATAGGATTGGCAGGGTTTAGGATGTGAGGTCATGGGTGGCTTCACATGGCATGTGGTGCATGATTACACTTCACGTATGAATTGTTTGAGGTGATGTATTTATATTGGTGTTGAGCATGATGGTTGTTTGAGATTTGCATGAATGTATGATGATCTATGTGGTATGATAAGTTGATATGCATGATTAAACAATATTCCAACTAATATTTCATCAACAGGTCAACTTGGTTAACCTAAGATTGTTAAGTTTTTGTTTACATGTACTTATGTACTTGTGTGTTCTAGGTAACCTTTGAATGGTTGTCTTTGCACCTATCACTAGTCTCTTTATTCATTATCTTTGCACACCAGGGGAGTTCATACCCCTATATTTTATAAACTCTCTTCTGGGGGAGGTAGCATACTTGTACTAAAATGCTATTTTTTTATTATAAGTTCTGTATATTTTAACATAGTGCTTAATAACTGGAAAGTCCTCACACCTTCAGATCATTAATAATGGTAACTAGCAAGAAATCTTGGGTAGTACAACTGGTTCTGACGAACCCCACCTGTGCGACTCGAGGTCAAACGGGTGCAATTTTGTGCTAAACACAAACATCGTCATGACCTGGTAAGTCGTGACGGGAGGCAACAAACGAAACACAGTCGGCTTCGATCCCGAAATCACTATGGTTATTACTTGTGAATATAGACTAGCTATTTATTTCAATACACTTTTTATGCTATACAACTGTTAATATTTATGATAAACACAAACTCTTGGACTCATAAACCATTGTGTTAACATTTTTAGTATGCTATTCTCAGGTTGTTAATTCAGCGTGCCATTAGGAGCACAATACGGGTCCAACATGTATCCTAAGACTTTATTTCATAGACATATTTGTTTGTCTTTTATTTATGGGTTTTAAACATTGGGATGGCGCTTGTTTTTACATAATATGCTTTTTATTACTTGGGTTTGTCTTATTTACAAAATGCTTCTGCATGGTTTTTAAACATTTGAACTTTGGTTTGTTTTGTTTTGAATGTGGCATATAGTTTCGTTCTGAGTAACTAGTGATTGTGATCCTGGTTTGCTCACACACCTCACGGTAAAACTCCGCACATGGATTTTGAGGGTGTGACAACCAGAGCAGCCCAAGGAGAGATACTCTGTCTAATGAACCCCTTATCAAGAAACTCTTGCAATTGCTCCATCAACTCCTTCATCTCAGTCTGAGCCAACTGATATTTTTGCTTTAGAAACAGGTTAGGAACCCGGTATCAAGTCGATTTGAAACTCGATCTCACGGTCCGGTGGCACTCCTGGTAAGTCTTCGGGAAACACGTCTGGAAAGTCACACACCACTGGTACATCGGACAGTTGGGGTGTTGGCGTATCCACATCCTTTACGTATGCCAAGTAGGCACTACATCCACGCCTCATGCACCTTCCTGCCACCGCCTTCGAAATCACTTTCGGGATCGTCATGACCCGATCACCATAAACCGTCACCGAACTCTCGTCAGGCGTTGTCAATTGAATCATCTTCTTGCGACACACGATGGCTGCCTCGTAGTCTGCCAACCAATCGATTCCTAGGACTACATTGAACCCACCTAAAATCATCACGAATGGTCTAACAGGAAACTTGTGACCTTCTAGTTCTATGTCACAACCTTCTATCATCTCAAAGATCCTAGTAGACTTACCTATGGCCATTTCTACATCGAAAGGTGTATCTATACTCTTACTACTAACATGCAATTTAGCACAGAAAGTAGTAGAATAAAACTTCTACTAGCACGAGAATCAAATAATACAGAAGCTAGAGTTTGGTTTACTAGAAACGTACCTGACACAACATTGGGGTCCGTCCTAGCCTCCTCCTTCATCATCGTGAATGCTCTGGCACTCACCCTCTACCCTTCTCCTCCAGCCTTCTTTGCTCCCGAACCTTCAGCCCTTGGCTTCTTGCAATCCCTACTCCGATGGCCATTTTCTCCATTGTTATAACACCTTATAACTCCATAATCTCTAGCCATATGACCAAGCTTCCCATATTTAAAGTAGATGTTTGATCCCCATTTGTATTCCCCGAATGCTCTTCCCGCATTTACCATATCTCTTCGATCCTGCACCAGACGTGATCACACGCCGGTCACCAACCTTCGCCACCTTATTGTTTGGAGCAGCTCCGACACATCCAAACCATTTCCCATTCAAGTTTCAGTCACCACCACCCTTCTTGCTCGCCTCAGCAACCACCACCTCTCGCTCGTCAGACAACCTTCCTGCCAAATCAACCGCTGACCTAAACGTGCTTGTTCGGGTAGTGATCATGTGCCTACGGACATCCGCTGGCAAGCCCAGGATATACCTCTTAATCTTTCATGACAGAGGCATCACTTGATCCGGCACCAGCCATGCCATTTCGTTGAACTTTGTGGTTTATTGCTGATGTGTCATGATTCCCACCTCTAGTTGCAAGAACTCCACCTTATCCATCTCTCTATGAGGACAGAACTCCCCAATCACCAACTTCTTCAACTCCAGCCATCTCATTCTCCCGACGGCCCTGCTACCCTCGGGTTGGACAATGTTGTCCCACCAACACAACGTCGAGTCCACGAATGAGTGGGCATCAAACTTCACCTTCAGGTCCTCTCGGCACTCGCTGATGTCAAGTACAATCTTCATATCTCTCACCCACCGGTGAGTAGCAACAACAGTGCCATTACCATCGAAGGTAGAGGGCTTGCATCTTTGAAATGCCCCGTAGTTAAAGCCTCGTGCCACCTCCAACACAGGCTCATCTTCCTCCTCCTCATCCTAGGAGAAAACCATCTCAGTCTTTGGTCGCTCCCGTCCTCCTGAGGACCTATTCCTCTCCTTTCTTTCTCTTTCCTATACAACCTTTATCACTTCACTCACTACAGATGATAAAATCATCTGCCTGACCTCATGCACCTCTTCAACAACAACCTCCTTCACTAAGGCTCTTAAGTTAGCACTCTCATCCCCAGCCTCTAGACGAGGGGTCTTAGGTTCTTCATGAACCACCTCTTTGGCTCTAGGACATCCTCTTGTGACTCGTGGTCCAACACCATGTCCATCACGACCTCCACCACGTGAAGCCTTTGATTATCTACCAAGCAGCCATCCTCTAAACACACTATAAGATTCAAACACTAACACAGTCACTCAAGGGAATAGCTCGGTTTATGTCAAGTATAGTAAGTCCCTAATTACAGTGGCTAGTTATGATTAGCCACCTACTTTATTTTTCATACCCCAAGCATTTCTTATCCTGACCACATTAGTACCTAAATCTACTAGCAGCACACAGATCAAATCACATAACATGCACACACAATGCCATTTAACATTAGGAAAATAGCTAATGGCATGCAGCTACTCGGACTGGCATCCTTTCCCCTTTCGTCCTATTTTCAATTTAAGTTTAGGTTTCTTTTGAAAATTTACCCGTTTAACTTAAACGTTGGCTCTGATACCAACTTTTAAGTCCCTGTTTCTGGGACGCTAATAGCTAGTCAATCATCGCACATAAAACGTATAATTGCATTAACTTTAATAAAACATTGCAGCAAAAACATTTAAACAACCATTTCCTTATAAACACTTCTGCAAAATAATACAACGTTCATTACAAAATATCATTTGTTCATATTACAATGCAAAGTCATTATTGTATCATAAAATGGACGCCATCCAAAATGTGCCAAGAAGCCGCCCCGTGCCATCCTCAACAACATTCACCTGCCAACTGGAAACACATAAAAATCAGCGTTACTGGGTGAGTTCTAGTCATACAATAAACATTATATTACCTTTCATTCGTTAAAACATTTTCTTTACTATCGCACGTGATCACACATCATACGTACATCAAGGTAATAACTATTATCTTCATCATCGTTCGTTTCGTACATTTCGCTCGTTTCACACATTTCGTAGTTATCGCACTTTTTGTACATTTATTATGTTTTCATTTCTCTCTAGGTCATGTCATACGCTAACCCACCCCCCCCCCCTCTTGAGCACAAAGTTATATCATCTAGTGTTAAGCGACAAGGACCCCATATCGCACGTATCATGAGTATGGAGTAGTCACATAGACTAACTCCCATTGTGTGTGAACCCTTAAGGCTTAGCCAAGATCGCACGCTGTAAACACACAGTTAAGCTAACAACTCTCAATGATTTGTGAACCTCCTTTCTTTTGCTTGCAAGACTTGTCATTCGTTCATTATGTTCCACTTTCATTATCTTAAATCTTCCACTTTGTTAAGATAATAATTTACGTTCTTCAGCATAATCACACCATGTAAGTCACATCATCATACGTAACAAGGAACATATCATACATAACATACATAAACATGATCAATCACACATCATCATCATGCATAGACATCAATCACACATCATCATGCAAGTCACATCATACATCACCCATCACATCATCTATGAATTGAAAAAGTCAACTTACATATCCCTTGGAACCTCCCAAGTCAAAGCCTACACTTTACATTTTTCCTAAAATTCAAAAAAATATTCTAAGTCTTAGGCGCATAGGCACTATTCAGGTGCATGGGAACACTTAGGCGCATGGGGAACTTCCAGGCGCATGAGAATTATTTGGCCGCATGGGCAACACTTAGTCGTTCTGGGAAATTTCTAGGCGCATGGGCACTATGCAGGTGCATGAGTGCCTAGGCGCATGGACACTTAGTCTATTTGAACCTAATTCTAGGCGCATGAACACTATTTGGGCGCATGGGCCACTGTTTTGACGCATAGGCAGTCTAATCACACTTAAACAACATAATTCAGTCCCCAATCATCAACTAACATTTCTAAGCTTAAATCTAACATTCTAAGCCTTAGAACACAATCATAACATCATCAAGAACATAACCATACCCACAATCACACCCCACCCATAAACACATTCACACATATACATACAGGTGAAAACCCCATTTTTATAAAAATTTCATACATGCATTTCCAGCCCCAAATCAGTTAAAAACAAGTAAAAGGGGGTTCCAGAACTCACCTTTGCTGCCCTTTGGGCATGACTTCCTTCAAAAACCCATTGCTACAAGTTAAACACCTAAAACCCATGCAAAAACACACACCCGAACACATAGACACCCATAAGCATACAACCGAGGCTAAGGCCAGCTAAGAACATCAGAAAACCATGAATTCTTACCTTGAATTCGATGGTTTCTGGTTCTACTATCTAAAACCGAGAGTTTTCAATTTCTACTCTTCTTTCCCTCTCAATAAAACTCCGAATGAAAGTATGGTGTGACCATTTTGGCGGCCATACCACCTTTATTCACCAAATTTCAAAGATTTTGTCCTTTTTACAATTTTAACCCCTTAGCTTGGGTTAAATTTATTTTTCTTTCTTTTTCGTCACTTTATTCTTTCCTCTTGCCATGCAAAATAACTGGTTGTCACACAATCATTAACTATTGCTAGCCTGCTGACGTCATAGATCTATGGGCCTGACAAGCCTACTTGGTTAATCCAAGTACACTTAGCTAATCGTTTAATCTTGTAATCTTGTAATCTGTCAAGGTTTGATTGTAACTATGTGTTCTATAAACTTGCATAATTCATAACCATTAACATGGATTGCTACTTTTAAACCTTTATATATATATATATATATATATATGTGTGTGTGTGTGTGTATGTGTGTGTGTGTGTGTGTATGTGTGTGTTTAACCCATGTAAACTCACCAACTTTCAAAGTTGACCATTTATTTTTAACATGTTTCGGGTTTGATACTTGAGGATCTCTTCGTGCTCATATAGGACTTGGACTTAGTTTAATTGAAAATCTTATGTTGTTGTTTATATCTTATTTATAATGTAATGATTTAATTGTCTTGTACTATTCAATGAAAATGATATTTATATCTATTTCAACTTATTTGGTTCCATGTGCTATGAAAAATCATTTCACATTCGTCCACCCTGATGATTCCGCCGTCGGTCGGGGTGTGACAGATTGGTATCAGAGCCATGGTTATAGGGAATTAGGTTATTAGAAATGGAATGACTGAAACTATAACTAAGTACCCTTACACATGACTCCTCTCATGTATGTTATATGCTTAGATAGGATTTTACGTGCCTTATGTTTTTATTCTTGATCATGTGATTATATGCCTTATGTGCTTATTCTTATACTTTGAATGTTATCAACGCACACATGAACCTTAAATCATATCGAAGGCATTATGTGCCTAAATCAAATGGTTTTCAAAATAAGCTTTGCATCCTTATTCGTGGTTTTCAAGTCTTGTCAAAGTTTATGCCCTATAACTTGAAACTTGTAATGCTGGAAGAGCGTGATGCCTGTATCTCGAGGTGTTTTGTCTAGGAAAGGTATTCATATAAATCCAAATCAACCGATGGATCCGTTTACCTTATCTAGGAACCTGACTAGGTTGTGAGATTGAGATTCTCACTTAGGATCGAATATAATGATTGAGTTAATTATTGAATGGCGGAATCATACAATTAAGAAACATTCAATGCAGAAGAAATACTCATAAATGCTTTGTATATATTACTAAGGGTGATTGATTACAATGACTGCTAGGGTTTAGCAAGAAAAGTAATGATGCACCTAGAGAATACAAAATATTCTAATTGTCTAAAATCTATCACCTCATGTAGGAGGTTTCGGTTCTATTTATAGGCAGACAAGATGCCTTTTTACAAAATGACTAAACTACCCCTAACCTATTACATCAAAATTAGTCTAAGTCTTGATCCACGTTACATCTTGTTCATCCACATTAGTTGACTTGATCAGCATTTCTTTACTTGATCTTCCTTTTTAGTATGTTGGTCATCCACAATGGTTAATGCGGATGAACAAATACTTATGCGCATTTGTCTGGTTATCCGCATTGGCAAATGCGAATGAACAAATCTTGTCTGCATTTCTTCTAGTCTTCCCCATTTGTTAATGCGGAAGAACAAATACTTGTCCGCATTTGTTTTATGACTTCCGCATTTGCAAATATCGATAGCCATACTTGGTTTTTCTTTTGTGCAGCATCTTCATCCGCATTACTTCTTGGACTTGTGGGAATCCAGCAGAGCAAACATCAACTCTCCCATTGAATTGGCATGTATAATCCTTTCAGGGTCCAACAATACTCCCCCTAAGGATTATACAGCCTATGTTCTTCAATGTTTGGGTAGTTATTGAGGTTGTGACGATTCTGTTGGGTCTTGTGATGGTGTAAAAGGTGCTGCTTGAGCTAGATTCAAAATTACCTTTATCATGTTGACAAAGTCTAGAGCTTCTGGCATTTTTTCCCTGCTTAGTACATGGATCTTCATTTTGCTCATATTGTGAATGGCTTCTAGTGTTAGTTTCTTAAGTGAACTGGTTCCCAAATAGACAATGTAGATAGCCTATCCTTGTGAATTAAAAGAGCACCATCTACATCAACTTCTAGTTTGACAATGTTGCCAACTATAGTGGTGCTTCTTCTTCTTTCTTTACTCCCTCTTGGCACTGATCTGATCATATGCCATCTTTAATATTTTGACGTACTTTAGAAAGAAATGCATATCTTCTTCACCCTATTTGTTTGATATCTCTCTAAAGTGCCTTGTGTATATGTAGTGAATATAGGATTGATCCAATAGTCTCACTTCATAACCACTGAACAATCTAATTTCTGCATCTTCTTTACCTCCCCACTTCCTCTCAATCACCAATTCATAGGTCTTCTCATCATAATAAAAATTTGAGATTGGTATTGAGGAATGAGTGCTAGCCACCATTTTTGTTTTCAATGATTCTGTAGGTTTCACTTTTAGTTCTGGAAACACTACTTCTTCCGATGGTTTTGTCTGTTTCATCTCTAGAGGGTTCTTGAATGATTTGTCTTTTCTCATGCATATGGCTTTCAACGAATTGAAGTTGTTGGTTCTCTTGAACATTTTAAGTATACCTTCAAATTCATACCCTCTGAACATGGTATTATGGTTGATCAGTTCCAGATTAGCCAATTCTTTCCGATCATGAATCTCAAGGGCATTTACTAGAGTAGAGTACTCTATAAAAATTGCACCAGCCCTGAGATTCCTTTAACCATAAACATATTCCATGAACTATCATACTTCCATGTAATGATTTTCTAATCAATTTTGCCTTTTCAAGTAGATACACCTCTAATCATCTCAGCAGTGGTTAACCCTTCCTGAAGTTTCAGTTGGGAGGGTTCAGCAAACCACTCTAGATATTTGTGAAGAAGAGGTGCCAGATAGTCTTGATCTTTATGTGTAAGTTGCATGTCTTGTGTAGAGACTCTTGATCTTGGCTTTTGGTTGTGGACTTCTTCTTCTAACCTCTTTAGCCTTACTTTCTTTTCATTGATTAATTTGAGTGTGGCAGCTCTCAGTGAGTTAGTTTTCATGTTTCCCAATTTCCTTTTAGTGAAGCCTTGACTGGAGAGGTAATCCTTCATTTCCTTATCAGTCATTTTATAAGGATCATGATGTAGAAGTGCAGGAGTTGAAGATTGCTACTTCATGACAGACAGCTTTGACTTGTGAACTTTGGGTGCAATGGACTTCTCATAATCTGTTTCAAGTGTGGGGTCCAGCAGTTCGTTGACTTTCTCTTCTTTTGCTTTCATGCCCTCATATGTCATGCTAAATACCTCATCAGCATCATACCCATGATTGATCAAGAACATGGCTTTTATCATAAGGTCATCTGTTTGTGCCTTTACCACCATTTCATCCACCAATTTTTCTTTTTGCATAGGACTATCCACATCTACAGCCTTTTCAGCATCATATCCTCCTTCTATTTCTCCTTCTTCCAGATCAATAAAAGTAGCTTGTTTCTTTAATTGAGCCTCAGCCTACTCATGTTCTTCTAGGAATTCAGCTATAGCTGCCAAGCTTCTTGGATCATCTCTTTTAATTTTCTTCACATGCTCTTCTTCCAATATTGGTCTTTTGCCTTTTTCTTTTTCAGATAAATATTTTTTCTTTCTGGTATAGGTTCAAAGTGAAGGACTAGAACAGGATTCAAGCTTTTTAATCTCCTCGGGCACTTTTCAACCTTAGTTTGTACTTGTTCATGATCATCAGCTGTTTTTTCTTTCTTTTCCTTTTCTTTTTCACGAAACTCTCTAATCATATCTTTTTGCTCCTCAGACAATGACACAGCAGGTACTATTTGCATACTCAACTCCTTCTCCAAGGGGACTGGAGATTGAGGAATGACCACAATGGGTTCAGTATTAGTCCTTTGGTCAGCAATGAAATCCCAAAATTCATCATCAATTATGAATTCTTCATATTTGAAGCTGTCTAGTGCACTCATCAGTTCTTCAAACTCAGCCTTTTCAGTGTGTGTAGCATCTGATTTTCCAGAATAGACCACCATTTCTAGGCTTGATTCTTTATTCTTTGATTTTCATGTATCTTCTTATTTTTCATCATTCTCATAAGAATATTGTCTCTCATCATTTATAACTCTTTTTTCATCTTTTTCACTTTCTTCAGCCTCAGCACTTCTTTGAATTTCAATCAGCATCTAAAGCTCAGAGATTTTTTTATTTGCCTTTTAGTTTGATTTTGCAGATTGTAGATAATCTCTGCTTGTTCTTCAATATATCCTCTTGTTGTTCCATACCAATGGTTTGAATAGCAAGAGTATCAACATGCCCACTGATTTCTTCTTTAGAATGATTAAGAGCAACTTTTAAGTAGTTAATCTCCTTATCTTTCTCTTTCTTTTCAGCTTCATATTTTTCTTTTAGCTCATTCAACTCATTCTCCTTTTAATCAAGTTCAAGAATTCTATCATCAGTGATTCTTGCTCTCCTATTAAGTATTTGTTCCATCCTTTCAATCTTTTGCATGAGTTAGAGATCAACTCATCCTTTTCATCCGGATTGTTCGCATTTGATTCATCAAAATTCTCTGAAGGAGAAGTCTCTTTATAGGAATTTGCACAGGTTGATCCTCCACATCCAAAGATGATTTGGATTCTTTAGATGAGCTGGTTGAATCTCCAAACTCAGTTGGATTATCACTAGTAAGGAATGGTTGAGGTGGTGATTTTGGTGAGTGGTGAGGTGGTGATATTGGAGAGTGATGAGGTGGTGATGTTGGAGAGTGATAAGGTGGAGATGTGAGTGGTTGAGCTATTCGTGATGGGATAGGTGATATATGAATTGAAGTGGTTGGTGATTTATGGGGAGATCATAATGGTGATGGTTGTGGGGTTCTTTATGGAGATGGGATTGGTAGAGGTACAAATGGAAATGCAAAATCATGAATTTTTGGTTCAGTGTGAGAATCACCCCCGGCACTATCCTGGGGTGACACTGACCTTTGCCTATCAATGCCATCAACTTACTCATCAGCTGCTTGGTCTTCAATATGCTCATTAGCAGGAGCATATTGTTCTTCACCTTGTTCATCAGGATTGATCTGTTGAAGCATCCAAGGTAGAAGAGGAGAGTGAGCTCCACTATAAAAGTTTCTAGGATTCCTCTTCTTAATGTACTTATATGACTTAGCATCATAATCTGTAATATCTAGAATTGGTCCCTTAGCAGCTAGATTGGGGAATGCTTCATTTATTAGACATTGGATGAATCTTGGGTACATCAACAATTTGTATCTCCTTCTTTCTTATATGTTGGATACTAGGCCATTGAAAATATAAGCTGACATATTGAATGGACTATTTATGCATAAAGCACAAATTGCTAATGAGGTGATAATTGGAATATCATTCCACCCTCTTTTCCTTTTGGACAAACAGTGCTGATAGAAGTGGATTAGAAACCTCCAAGGCAAGTCCACTAACCCCTTCACAATTGTTTAGCTTCAAAACCTCCTTCATATCCAATTTCTGCAAAGAAGGTAGTGATATCATCATCTTCTAGCTCAATTGGTTCATCTGTATCATCACCAAATTGCAGACACCTTCTCACACATTCTTCTGTTATGATTAGTGTGTGCTCATCATCAATTCTTCCAGATAAAGACCTAACACCATCATCCTCTATCACTTTAGCAGAGTTCCAGGATGACCTTATGAGTCTCTCATATATGATAGGTCTGATAGTGACAGCATGAGCCACTCTAGTTGTGGAGATAAATCTAATCATGTTTCTGAGTCCCTCTGCCTCAGGTACATCACGGTCTACAAAACCACTGACATTATGGAGCTTGCTCCATAAGAGATCAGCCATGTACCCTGCATTAGAGACATATGAGTTAGATTAATGATAATATATGTACTACTTTAAGCAGCCTTTATCATTTTGACCTTTGAGGGTCAAATATGAACATTTGAAGATACTGTTTCATAGGAATTATTTCAGATTGAGATATTGTCATGAATACTCATTATCATTTGATTTATCATGTTTGAAGATCAACTTTTTGATGTTTTTGACTAGTAATTGAATATTATTTCAAGTTTTGATTTCAACATTTTCGGTTTCATGATGCTCTGTTCATGCGATAAACATAACTTTGAGAATTTTAGATTGAATCGTATTCAACAAAGTTTGCATGTTCATTGAAGTCGAGATTGTTCATCTTTTCTTGGAATAAATCTGATATTGAGTGTTCTTTGTTAACCTAGGGTTCTAAGTTGATTATCAGTTCAAACGTTTGACATATTAGGTATAACACAATGTAAAATTTTCACCTTTTGTTTGATAATGCAATTGTGTAGTATCTAATATGAGAATAGATTAGGTGAAATGAACTTGAATCTTTGATTATTAAAGAAAAAGATGATTGATTAAAAAGAACAGTGTTTTCGCTCGTCGCACTATAGAGTCTCTCAAATTGAAAAGTATTAAATGACCTTTTGAACTTGCTTTAAATAGTCAAAAATGGCTTTTACAAAATTTTACAAGTCTCAGAACAAATGCGGTTGAAATTTTAATTCACACTGTAGCAAATGCGGATGGTTTTTATACATCCGTATTTGTTTACTATTGTAAATGTGGAGGAGAAAATTTAAATAACTTTGCTATCTGCATTTGTTTACTGTTGCAAATGCGGAAGAGTTAAATTGTGATTTTAGGCATCCGTATTTACACACTATAGCAAATGCGGAAATTTTGTTACTTCTATTTTCTTCTATCCGCATTTGTGCATTGTGGCAAATACAGAAGAACGAAGTTCATCAGCATTTGTTTACCGCAACAAATGCGGTTGACAAAACTTGGTCAGCATTGTTCACTGTAGGAAATGCGGCTGAACAGAATTTGTCAACATTGCTCACTGTAGCAAATACAGCTGACCTGACTTTGTCAGCATTCGCTCACTGTAGCAAATGCGATAGAATAAAATCAACATTTACTTGATCATCATTCATTGTGACAGGAGATTAAGCACTTAATTATTTCTGTTTGAAAATACATGAAATGGAAGATACACATCCACAAATGCGGATGAGTAAAACAAATGCGGAAGTGTAAATTTCATCCATATTGACAAATGCGATCGGACACTTAAATGGTTATCCGCATTGACAAATGTGGTTGAACACTTGAAACATATTTTATCCGCATTGACAAATGCGGTAGAATTTTTTTTGTTCCGCATAGGTTTTAACACTTCAAAATTTCGTGTATACTTGTGACACACTAATGCGGTAGAGTACAATCATTGTTCGCATTAGTTTCACTTGGAAATAAAAAGCTACCCACATTGGTTATAAGCATGGGTTACCTTCACTTGCATTAACCAATGCACTTACCTGCATTAACTTTTGAACTTCATCATAAGTTAATGTGACTGTTTTGGTTTTTCATGTTATGAAGAGATGTCATTGATTGATTTTTCTTATGAAGTTGTTGACTGTTGAGGTTGTCAATTCTTGATTGGATTAACTTGTATGTCAGAAGTGACATAAGTTCCCAGTGTTTGACTGATCTTGGACTTTTCATGCTTCCAAGAATCTGCATAGGCTGAGATACTATGGTATAACTTCTACATCAACATATTCATTTTCTTTTTCTTTTGTTTTTAAGTTTTAAGAAAGTAATTTAAGATAGTAACAATCTATATAGATTTAATCAAAAATTTTAAATTACTCCCCCTAATGTTTAGATCCACATCTAGATAGAAACTTAAAAGATTTAAAAACTTTTTAACTATTATATACATTGATTATTAATAATGAAGAGAAGTATATCTTGTTTTGGGATCATATCAATCATACATTGCACATGTTCATCCTTTATGATAAAATGGACATGTTTATGAACTTGATGATTGAAGGTATGTTTGTGCTCTTAAACTCATACCAGGTTGGTATTTTGAGCAAATGATATTTATCATGTTTTTGGTTGATTTAATTATTCAATATGTACCTCACACACACAAGCATGGAATGATCAACCATCCTTATGCAATGCATGGTAGAACTTTTTCACAACTTTCCTTACCAGGTTACTTAAGTTATGAGACCTCATTTTCACTGATCCTCGTTGGAATTCTTTTACTTTGATCCTTTTCATGATGATCCACATTGGGATTCTTTCACTTCACTTTGGAAGGTGATCCATGATAGGATTCTTTTGTTCATTCACTTGTAATGTATTGCTTTTGTAGATTCATCCAATTTGGATGTGTTCCTCATTGGGAATCTTTTGGATGAGTACATATGCACTATGTGCTTGTTTCATCAGGTTTTTGATTAGCAAAACAAAGATGAAACTTGATATAGGTGAAAGAGATTCATAAAGCATCATACCTGGTGTTTAGGTTACTACACACACATGCACTCAGATAAGCCAATACATACCTTTACTTTGTGATGAGTGTTTCCCTATTGAATAAGATTTTATTTCATCATTACATGTATGTTCTCTTCCAAGTTGAGCCTACCACATATGAGGTAAGTCATGACAGTCGTGCATTTTTGAAATTAAGCACAGTGAATGATATAACGACTGTAATTATCATCATTTCCCATGATATTATGATCTTCATAAAATTGACTTCTTTTGTGTTTTTTTCAAGAATTTGACTTGTTTTTGATGTTTTTATTGATTTTACTCAAGGTTAATCATGCCAATTGATTGAACCAGGAATTCAAACCTATTAGGTTCAAATGGCTTAGTGAATAAATCAGCCAATTGATTTTTAGTGGGTACTTGAATCAGTTTGATTAATCCCTTTTTAGCACAGTCTCTCAAAAAGTGATATCTAATTTCAATGTGTTTTGTTTTTGAGTGCTAAACTAGATTATTTGTTATGAAAACAACTGCTATGTTGTCAATGTGAATTGGTGTTTGCAAGAAGTAAAAACCATAATTAAGCATCTTGTTTTGAATCCAGAGTACTTGAGAGCAACAAGATGATGCTGCAATATACTAGCTTATGTTGTTGATACAGACACGTTTGTCTGCTTCTTGCATTTCCAAGAGACCAGTTTGGGTCCAAGAAATTGACAACCTCTAGAGGTGGACTTTCTGTTGAAGTTGCATCCTTCATAATCACTGTTAGTGAAGACATAAAGATTGAAGTCTCCTTCCTTGGATACCATAATCCAAGAGCTGTTTGCCCTTCAGATATCTAAATATCCTCTTGACTGCAATCACATGTGATTCTTTTGGATCAGCTTGATATCTATCACACACACAAACACCAAACATAATGTCAGGCCTACTAGCTGTTAGATACATAAGTGAACCGATCGTAGATCGATAGTGAGTCTGGTCCACTGATTTGCCTTCTGGATCAGGTCCAATCTTCACTTTAGTATCCACAGGAGTTCTGATAGACTAACAATCAGCAAAGTGTAATTTCTTCAACATGGTTTCCACATATTTTGATTGATTGATGAAGATTCCATCTGCTGCCTGTTGGACTTGCACCCCTAGAAAGAAAGTGTGTTCCCCTATTGCACTCATTTAGAGCTTGTTGAAGACCATACAGAGCTTTGTCAAGCTTGTAAACTCTGTGAGGGAAATCTGGATCTTTAAAGCCAGGTGGTTGACTCACAGACGTCCTCAGCAATCTTTCCATACAAGAAGGCACACTTCACATCCATTTGATAAACAGTAAATTTCATGGATGCAGAATATTCTAGAAAGATTCTGATTGCTTCTAATCTGGCAACAGGTGCAAACACTTCATCATAATCGATTCTGTTAGGACCTGGTATTCGACTAAAATACCTAGAGATCACGTGTATACCAGATCAAATAGTGCGGAATCCTATTTGATTGGCGATCCAATCAGTGAGAACACAAGAAGAATCAATCAAGGATTGAAACTAACGTTAGAAATCGATAAGGAATCGATCTAATGTGTTCTATGAACTTGGAGAACGATTTGGAAGGTTTCTGGACGGCTAGGGTTCGACTTGAATCGTACTTGATCGAATCTCTACGTTTTTCATGAATTGAGTTGTATTTATAGGTTGGCACTATTCAATCGTGCGACTGAACCATTAGTTTGGTTCAGTCGTGCGATTGAACCATGCGGTTGGTTCATTCGTGTGACTGAGTGTTCAGTCGTGCGACTGAGCCAATCTTATGTTACAGTCGTACGACTGATCCAGTCTCCTGGTCCAGTCGTGCGACTGAGTCAATCGTGTGAAGTTCTTCATGTGTATGGTTCATTCGCATGAGCCATTCGCATGGGAACTTCATAAGTTAAGTTTGAATGTTTTAGTTAATTAATATAATATTATATGTAATCATTCAAGTAATTATAACCCAATCAATTCAGTCACGACTCATTAATGAACTATTAACATTATAACCAACAGACTATCAATATCAGTTCATTAATCATACCAAACAAGATCTATTACATCACATATCACGATCTAGGGACATACATGTATCAACAAACTCCCCCTTGGACCTAGATCCTCTAATGTCTTGTTTTCTTCATTACCTTCTCCTATTTCTTGTACTTGTCCTCTTGTGTGACTCCCGCGTGAATATCAAACGCGAAGCAAAGTCGTATAACATTTTGGAACTGGAGGGCTTGTATAATGTCTTGTGTGTCATAGAACAGTGGCCACTTGTATAATGTATAGACATCATTAGCAGACAAGTTAGTTAGCCACATTGGGTCGAATACCCTGACAGTATCCATTTGATCCCCTTTGTTCAGAACTATGACAGCTTCAGCAGTTCTCCAATCATAGTACCACCATTTGAAGTGTGGAGTGAAGTCCTGTGGCATTTCCCTGAGAGGGATTCTCGACATAGTGCGAGGAGGACTCCACTTCAACACAATCTTAGGTTTCCCAGTAATGGCATCCATCTCGGACCTTCTAATATACCTTGTAGGTTGTTGAGGTCTAAAGTTAATCCACCTGGTGTGGTACTCTTTCTTTAGGGCAGTCTCAAACCAGCCTGACATCTTTCTCGGGTCAGCATACAACAGCTTCAATTTGGCCAGCTGGTTGAGCTTACAACCTGGTAGAGTCTTTAGATCATGTGGTAATCTAAAGTACTCTATGCCCTTTTCCCTCTTAACGGCATAAACGTTAAGATCGTCAAAATATGCCCATGCTATAATCCTGCCTGACACCGTAAGATGTTTCTTGACGCTGTAGAACTTGGTGTAGGCATCCCTCTTCGGTGCATCACATTGGGCTCTGACTTCTTTAAAACATTCAGCCCACTCAGCCTTTCGAATGTATACGTCATCGTTTGAGGCTTGGGCTGTTCCTTCAATCTTTCCTGCTTCCTGCTCCATCTTGTCTAGTACCTCAAACATATCACTGACTAGGGACTCACCCAGATTGGGGAGCACATTACCCTTGTTGTCAGCGTATTGAGGGTAATCTTCAGCAGCAATATCTTCAACCTCAACTTCATCAATGTCATTTACTTTGTCGTCACTGGTTGAATCAACTGTTGGAGCATCCTTGACAATATCATCAGGATTGAGTCTGAACATCTCTGCCAGTTGCTCGTTAGATAGGTTGTGAATTATTTCACCTTCTTCAGGGGTATAACTCACTGACCTTGTGACAATCCCTTGCAGATCAAGAATCATTGTGAGTTGAGACTTGACCTGTTGAAGGGGAGCAATATCAACTCATCTCTGTGGTACTTTGGATCTGTTTGATTTACACATTTCACACTCAAATCATTAGTAATATATCAAACAAAATGCATTAACTTAATATAAACATTTAGTACATGGTTTTTCAATACAGAATACAAAAGTAATTAAATACATAAACATCCACTATTTACTTTTATCCTGAATGCTAGATTCTTCTTGTGAAGGTGCAGAAGCAGAAGCTGACTGATCCTGTCTGTTCTTTGTTCTCTTTTCTTGCCCTGGAGCTGAGACCGATTCAGCTGCTTCTCCTTCTTCAGTGTCTTCATCTGCGCACCACTCTTTGGTCTTCTCTTCATCAGAGTCCTGTCACTCATCATCATCATCATCATCATCATCTTCATTATCTCTGTCTCCATCCTTTATCTTCAGAGGTTCGCCTTTGATCCTTTCAATTTTAGCAAAATGGTCCTCTTAGCCTTTTCCAACTCCTCTATCTGCTTACCTGCTGTGACACTTTGCGCTCGGAGTTGGTCCAACTGAGTGCTCTGAGTAGCCAATTGCTGGGCCTGCTCCGCAATTACTCGATCCTGCTCTGCTATTTTATATGATTGTGCAGCAGTCAGGTCGGTGAGTTGGCGGATCTGAGAGGTCTTTTCCTTATCAGCCGCCAGCAATCGTAACACCATTCTATTTAAGGCTGACAGCTGTTCCTCTACCCCGATTGGAGGTAGAGGAGATCTATAGGTGTGTGAGGGGTAGGCTGAGGGCTCGGTTTGGTGGCTAGTGGTGGTGGTGGAGGTGGTGAATATCGGGTCAGGTCTGGATGATAGTGGTGGTGAGTGTGGGGTGAATGATGTAGTGGTGGCTGGGGTCTAGCTTGTGGTGGTCGGTATGGTGGTGTCTGTGGTTGCTGTGGGGAGAGGTATGGTGGTGTCTGTGGTTGCTGTGGGGAGAGGTATGGTGGTGGAAGGTGTGTCTGCAGAGGTGGTAGTGGTGGAAGGTATGGGGGATGTGGTGGTGATGAAGGTTACCTTACGCTTTTTCTTTTTCTGTGGCCATGGGGTTGAGCCATCCGTTTTCTCCTCGTTCCCTTCGAGGTGGATGCTCCCCCTTCAATCCCGCCTGAGGACCCCAGAGCATATGTTGGATCATTTTCTGTATCTCCGGAGCCTCTCGGTTGTTCACCAACAACCCTCAACCCATGTTCTATGGGAACCACTTCCTTCCCACAATCCGGGTCAATGGTTCCTCATCAAATTCATCCTCATCCTCCTCGTTAAGAACAAAATCTTGATGAAATCCTGCTGACTCAGTTACCTCAGCAGGTGAGACAGACACAGAGGGAACTGAGTCAGACACAGTGCCTCTGGATGGAACAACTTCATCCCCACTGTCATCCTCCTCTGAATCTTCAGTAGGGAGGACAATTGGCTCCACGTCGGAGTCACTGTCCTCGTGACGCCATTGGTGTCTCCCCGGTGCCACATAGCTTTCATCTGCTAAGTGGCCAATCATTCTTTTCACTTGGGGCTTAATCTGTTTTCCCCTGTACACTCTCATCCTGCCCAGAGTAGTATCATCCATTATCTCTAATGCCACTGCGTCATGACTCTCTTTGGGTAACTGTGGCAGCTTCTCGTTGAAGACGAGCTGTAAGAATCTGGGGTACATACAGAACCCCTCTTTTCCCTTTACCTCCAAATTCTCCACCAAGTAGGAGAATATCATGCTGGAAAAACTGAATGGGTGGTTCAGAACCAGTGCCACGTAAGCATTTTGAATCTGGTCTGAGAGATCGTCAAACCCACCCCTCCTCGATGCCACACACTTGAGGATCACGTGTGCTAAGTACTTGTACTGGGGGCTTAGGTTTCTCTTGTTGAGCACCCCTGAGTTGATATCCCCAGCATACTTTATCCTTAGGAAACATCCTCTCACTGTCAATGGATGTAGTTTTCTAGGATGATCAGCGTCCTCCCCGAATTCTAGGACCCTCTGAATGTCGGCAGCAGAGATCTCAATATCATGGTCCAGTATGGAGCTCCTGATACAGTAAGGCTCACGAGAGCGGTCCACCAAGGCATTCTCCAGAATGCCTGATGGAGTGATCTATAAGGTGTGCAAGGAGTGGAGATCGCCTTATAGATCCGGGACCGTCTCAGAAATGCTATAATATCGGTGAACTCAGCCCCGTTCCTGGTGGTGTGATCCAAATGGGCACAGATGTTGTGCTTTGGATTTATGGTCCACTTTTCTGCCATTTATCTGTAACACACAAGACATAGAACTATTAATACATAATACATGAAAACTTCTGTTCTAAGTGTAAAGTTGACAGTCATTTTGATTCATTCGTGCAAATGAATCATGCGACTGAAGTCAGTCGCCTATTTGAGACATGCGATTGAGTTCAATCGGCTGTTTGAGGCATGCGATTGAGTTCAATCGGCTGATTGAGGCATGCGATTGAGTTCAATCGGCTGATTGATGCATGCGATTGAGTTCAATCGGCTGATTGAGACATGCGATTTAGTTCAATCTGCCGACTGGACTCATTCGGGTGGTTCAGTCGGTCGAATGATCCAATCGCAAGGTTTAATCGTGCGATTGGAGTTCATTCGAACGACCAGTCGCTTGTCCCACTGTTCGATCGCCTGTGGGTCGAATCTTGACCAATCTAAATCTTTTAACAGTGTGTAATGGTCCATTAGCCTCGTCTACTTGTCACTAATAACTATTAAACTCAATTTTATCATTTGCTTCATTTACATAGGCGATTAGGTCAATTCACAGTTCGGTTCTTGATTCAATCCAATGTCGCTATTGTAGTTCGGTGATGTACTGATTTTGGTAGGATTCAAGGAGTAGTGTACCTGTAAAACGTCACTGGAATGTAAGAATCTTAACCGCAATGTATATCAGAATCGGTGGCAAGTTTGACAGGGTAACGGTACAGAGTGCGATTTGGGGTGCTATTTGGAGTGATGAGTGAGATGCGATCGACTAAGACCCTTAAATACTGAACCTAGGTTCATTCGGCCGACTGGCCTCATTCGCTCAGTTCAATCGGGCGACTGAGGTTCAGTCGCACGATTGGCCTAGTCAATCGCATTCAGTCGGCCGACTGAGTCTTAGTCGGTCGACTGACTCATTCGGTCTCCTTCATTCGCCCCTTTAGTTGACCGACTGAGCCTCAGTCGGTCTACTGTTTCATTCTCCCCCTTCCATTCGGTCGAATGGATCAATTTCATGTCCATTCGGCTGATTGGAAGCCATTCGCATAGTTGGTCGATAACCATGTTCCACTAGTGCGAATGGGTCACACTTGTGAGTTTACAGTCATTTTTAACATTTACTATTCAGACCCTTTTCACTTTTGATAATAACATTGTAAGCTCTTAACCAATTCAGTCACTTCCGATGTGACCTTTTAAATTTTGAAAACCATGTGGCCATCTCAGACATGACCCTTTTTAGGTAAGTTAATTCCTTCTGATTTCCCTGATGTAGTCCACCGACACACAAATTAAAAGATAAACATAGGAAGTTAAACTAACTACACAACTAAAGTTTATGTTTGGACTTTTTGTGAGAGGTAAAACCCTAAGATGGAAATCTAAGGGATTTGATTTGGAGTAGACAGCTTTAACTTAGATTGATCATATCTGGACCAACTTAATTTTGGAATCATACAGGAATATGAAATCATTTTGGGACTTATTATTAAAACTCTTTGATGCTTAAATTCTCGGTGTTCATCCAGAGTCGTTAGCAACTTGAGGAAATCATACTGAAACTCTTAGATTTTCACATTGATTTGAACTCTTGAGAATGTAGCCACTAAGATTGTCAGTATGTTTGTCCACTTAAATCCATACAAAGACTTTTGACGCAGACTGGTGACTGATTTAGGTTTAATTATTTCAGCTAACTTTGTGGATCCCACACTTATATGGTAATCAACATTCCTCAGAGGTTTTGAGCGGTCTACGGGTATTATTACAAGAATAGACTATTCTTAGAGCTTTCAAAGAGAAGCCTGTCCTCAGGTCAGTGCCATCGCACAGCAGAGAGGCGGCAAACAACAATGAATTCTAGAATATCTAGGTTATGCTTATCCTCAGGTCAGTGCCATCGCACAGCAGAGAGGCACACAACCTATCTCTTTGTTAGAGCAGCTTATTTTTTGACACAATATGCACCAACAACATGAGTCATTAGCTTTATTGCATTTGTCTTTAATTTTTTTTCTTGTTTTGCTCTAATTATGGTCATCCGCACACTTTTGTGGCATTTAAATGCTCATTACCCTTATTGGAATATATTTGATTGTGTTAACCAGTGATAAGATGGAAGCCCACAGTCAGTTGAACAACTTAGTTTGATCTTGAGATCACCAATCAGGTCTAATTGTCTATTTTGTTGAATCTAATCTACCACATATCATTTGTGGTCTAGCAGCCTCTAAGTCTACTTTCTCTGTGTCATCTTAGGAGTTGCCAGTTTTCTATCATATTCCCTTTTTATATTGCTTAGACTACACAGACTTATACTTTGAACTTTTGCATCTTTTCAAACCTTAAATTTTAAAATCCCTCTTGATTTGTTCCTGTGTACTATCATATTCCAAAGGTATTGAATCAGTATCACAGACGCAATCTACCTTACTTCAGCTAGTTACCCCTTCTTCCCTCTTTTTTCTTTTTCTTTTTTTTCTCTTTTTTTTTTAAATTAACTTGCTGACATATTCTCCCCCTAAAATACTAAATCATTCGGATTTAATTATTTTTGGATTTTAATAAGCAGCAAGATAACATGAGTTTAAGTATAACACAAAAGAAAAGAAAAAAACATAGCATAATAAAATAAACATTAACGAAACCTACATCGGACTACACATCATTCTCATCAGGAATTACCTCACTTTTCTTTTTAACGCCGTTGACCTCTAGCAAGTATTGAAAACGTGGTTTATCAAGGCTTTTGTATAGAGGTCAGCACGTTGAAATCAGTATTAATTTTAACCACATCTATTAAGGTCTTTTCAAAACAGTCTCTTATGAAGTGGTATTTAATACCGATGTGTTTGGTCTTAGGATGTTGAACCGGATTTTTGGTTACTGCAATTGCAGCAGAATTATCAACAAAAATAGGAGTAGACGAGAATTTCAAACCGTAATCCCGCATTTGCTGTTGAATCCAAATGATTTGGGAACAACAACTTGCAGCAGCAACATATTCGGCTTCACAGGTTGACAATGCAACCGATGTCTACTTCTTACACTGCCATGTAACTAATCTTCTCCCAAAGAATTGACACCCTGCTGATGTAGACTTGTAGTTCATTTTGCAGCCTCCATAGTCCGAGTCACTATACGCTGTGAGCTCAAAATCGTCATCATGAGGGTACCACAACCCCAGTGTGGGTGTACCTTTAGATAGCGAAAGATCCTTTTGACCCCGATCAGATGATTGACCTTAGGTTTAGCCTGATATCTGAACATAACAAAAACATGTAGCATACATGATATCAGTCTTGAGGCAGTGAGATACATGAGAGATCCAATCATTCCTCGGTACATAGTGGCATCTACTAGATCTCCATTCTCATCAGGTGCTATCTCATGATTCGTAGCAAGTGGAGTCCCAGCAGCAGAAGTATTCTCCATGTCAAAGCGACTGAGAATGTCTCCTACATACTTGGTCTGATGTAGAAAGATCCCATTAGGTGTTTGATCCACCTGTAACCCGAGAAAGAATTTCATCTCCCCCATCGCACTCATCTCAAACTCTTTTTTCATCACTGCTTCAAACTCTTTGCATAACTCTTCGTTCTTTGACCCGAAGATTATGTCATCAACATATATCTGTACAAGCAGTAGGTCACCATCCTTTTCTTTAATAAACAGTGTACAGTCAATGACTCCCCTGCGAAAGCCGTGTTTCACAAGATGAGTCGAGAGTTTCTCATACCAAGCACGAGGAGATTGATGAAGCCCATATAAAGCTTTGTTGAGCTTGTAAACTCTATCCCGATGATAAGGGTCTTCAAAGCCCTCGGGTTGACTTACATAGACTGTTTCCCTGATTTCTCCATGAAGGAATGCACTCTTCACATCTAATTGGTAGACTTTAATCTTCATGTACGAGGCATAGGCAAGGAAGATACGAATAGCTTCCATCCTTGCCACGGGTGCAAACACCTCATTATAGTCAATCCCCTCGACTTGGCGAAAACCTTGAACCACCAGTCGAGCTTTGTTCCTTATAATGACTCCTTGGTCATCCTTCTTACATTTTAGTACCCATTTGGTGCCAATGACTTTAGCACCTTTAGGTCTATCAACCAGAGTCCATACACCTAACTTCTTAAACTGCAGAAGTTCTTCTTGCATCGCACTCACCCACGCCTCATCATTTAGGGCTTCACTGACATATTTTGGCTCAACCTGCGAGACAAAACATCGATAAGCACCATCATGAATGTAACCCTTCTCCATAATTGAGGCGTAATCAGTTGAGTATTGCTGATTTCGGGTTTGTACTCCTGATCGGACATCTCCAATAACATTGTCAAGGGGATGATAGACGTTTAGTCATGATCCTGGAGTAGTCAGCACAGTCACCTCCGAACCAAGATTGTGAACATTTTGGTCTGTATCTGAGGAGGTTGGAGTTTGAGGTTCCGAAGTCGAGGGTGCAGCACTTGTGGATGCTTGTGGACTTTCAGGAACTGGAACCTGTTCCTCCTGATTGTTCTGGTCATCTGCTTCAGTTTCATCTTCAGAGGAGGAGTCACTTTCATCGACTACCCCTTCTGACTGAGTGGATGACTCTCCCTGTGTGCTGGATGGAGTATTTAGAATATCATACATCATCCTAGTAGCTAATTCATCCTCCGAGGGAGAGAGAGGGATGTTGAAGGATTTGAAGAATCCATCATAATCGAAGAAGTATGCAGGTCCTTTGCCTGTAGGTGGTGTGGTATTCTCTGAACGTCGACATTACACCACACTTCTACAAGACCCGTTGAGTTATTGTAAACTCGCTTGTTCGGTATGTTGTATCCTAGAAAAATTCCTTCAACTGCCTTCTCGCTGAATTTTCCTTCTTGTGTCTTCTTCAGAAGTGTACATGGTGCGCCAAAAGGTTCAAGATACTCCAAATTCGGTTTGCGTCTTTGAAGTAGCTCATAACATGTCTTTCCGTGACGCTTGACTATTAGGACTCGGTTCAGTGTATAGCACAGCATTTGCCACTGCCTCGTCCAGAATTGGATAGGCAGTTTCGAGTCTGCCAGCATAGTCCGGGCTGTTTCTATCAAACTCCTGTTCTTTCTCTCAGCAACGCCATTCATCTGAGGTGTGTAGGCAGAAGTGAATTGATGCACAATTCCCTTTTCCTTGTAGTATGCCTCCATCCCTTGATTCTTGAATTCTATCCCGTTGTCTGAGCGTATTTGTTGAACTTTGAGCTTGTAGAGTGATTACAGTGTGGTTACTAATTCCTTGAATGTCTCCAAAGTTTCTGATTTTGATTTCAGAAACATTACCCAAGTGAACCTTGAGTAGTCATCAGTGACCACATAACAGTACACGTCGCTTGCAATGCTCCTTGTACTAACTGGACCAAACAGATCCATGTGAAGAAGCTCAAGAGGTAGTTCTATGGAATGAACTTTCTTTTCCTTATGAGACTTCTTTGTCTGTTGCCTTTCTTACAAGCTACAAAAAGTCAGGAGTTGGAAGTTCTTGACATTCAATCCTCTAACTAAATCCTTCTGAATCAAATGATTCATCTTCCGTTGACTATGTGTCCCATTCTCCGATGCCAGGAGATGGAATCCTTCTCAGTAGCTTAGATAAGAAACACTGAACCTCATGATCGTTGTGGCAGCTGTTGACAGATCCAAGACATACAGGTCTTTATATCTTGAAGCAGTCATCAGAACTTGGTCCTCTGGGATCATATATTCTTCTTCAGCACGTAACACTTCTGGTTATCGAAGATGACTTTAAAACCTTTATCACAGATTTGGGAAACAGAAAGTAAGTTGTTCTGAAGTTGTTGAACGTTCACTTATCAAACTTAACTTTCTGATTTCCCACTTCTCCCTAAGCAGTGATATAGCCTCCTTTTGTTTCCTGTAAAGGAAACGTGCCCTCCTTTTATTTGTTTGACGTTAGATAAAGGGCCTATTTCCAGTCATGTGCCTGGATGCTCCGCTGTCTAAATCCACGTGTTAGTCTCAGCACTATATCGAACACCTGCACATACAAAGTAAAAGAATCAGTTTAGGTTAGGAACCCAAGCTTTGATTGTCTTGGGTTTCCCAGAGGCATCACACATCATAAACTCCACCCATTGACCCTTAGAAGGTGAGGGTAACTCAGGTTCCTTCTTGTTATCAGTATTAGACACGAGGGTGGTTTTTCTTCCATAAGCCAGATTTGTGCAATGCCTGTTTATGATAAACAGTCGTCTGGCTTACAGGTTGGACTTTAGGTTCACTAGCTCTTCTAGGTGGAGTTACAGAACTCCTTAGAAGGCCTAGGTTTAGAGTCCAGAATATCAATCTTCTTCCTAGGTGTCTGATAGAAATGACAGTCGGAAGCAATGTGTCCGCATTCTCCACAGTTGTAGCATGACCTGCTATCAACTTTATGAGTAGTCTTTCTTTGTGGAGAAGTGCGTGACACTCTAGTAACATCAATCACTTTAGTTTTTGACTCTTGGATGTTTGATGTTTTCTCTGGTGTAACAAACTTTACTGATTTAACCTGTTTTCCTTTTTGGTTAACTAGTTTTGACTTGAAGCATGTGAAAAAGTAACATTTGAAGTCCTTTTAGGTTCTGATTTGACTCTATTTGACCCTGACTTTAAATTAACTTTTTCAAATTCATTTTCCAGGTTAACACATGGCAATTTACCCTTTGCCTTTGAAGTGGCCTCCTTTTGTTTCTTACCAGATTCAGTAGATGAACATGAGGTGTCTGGATCAGTAACAAGAGGGGTGGTCACCACATGATCCTTGATGGGGTTATTATTTACTGGTCTAGACTTGGTGTTCATCAAGGTCTCAGGTGGTGGTGGAACCACTTTGTAGCCTAATCCCTCCCCGTTATTCCTTTCTCTCACTAAGTGTTGAACTATGTGTGACGAGCTAGTCCAACTATGCAGTTTCTGTTTTAATGAATTAACTTCGACTTCTAAAACTGCCCTTTGTTTCTTAGTGTCTTCTAGGGAGTTAAGATAGTACCTAATGTCGTTTTCTTGATTAAAAGCCACTACTTTGGTTTCCCTAAGTTGTTTGGTCAATAGGTCTATCTTTTCTTTATAACAATGCTCATTTTGTTTTAGTACTCTATTTGCCTCAGTGCACAGACGTAAATCTTTTACTAAGTTATCATTATGATCTAATAACCTAGCAAATTTTTCATCGATGCTATTCCTAAACGTGTCATAATCAGAACAAGCATGGTTATTTAAAATTTGGTCAGTGGTACTTACCTGAGTTGGTTCAGAAGAGTTAGCCATCAGTGCCGCATCAGATGATTCTGGTTCTGTCGACTCTGGCTTTTCTGTCTCTGATGTGGAAGCTTCCTCAATTGGCTTGTAACTGACCTCGGCTGCAGTTGTTTCTTCACTATGTGACATTGCAATTTCAACTGCTATATCACCTTCACTCACAGAATCATCGTCAATATCCTCAACACTGGAAATGTTAGATTCTCCTGGTGAGACAAACCTGAAACTCCAATCCTGTCCTTCATCATCATGAGCAGTTAGTGCTTTTGGGTCCTTGTTTGATGAAGTAGAATTAGAGGGTTGCTTGTCCTGGCGAGTAAAGGATGAGAACGGGTTCCCATTCCCCGTCTTCTTTGGCTTGACACATTCTCGTTTGAAGTGCCCCTTCTCACCACAGTTAAAGCAGGTCACTTTACTCTTGTCGAAGCCAAAGGTGGTGTCCTTAGTAGCAACCAAGTTCTGTCCAGTCTTTTTCACAAACTTCTTCGCCCTCCGAACATCACTTGCTAAGGCCCACATTATATCCATTCTTTCAAGCTCCATCTCATCCACCTGCTCGTAGTCCTCATCTGCCAGATGGCAGTTTCCAATCTTCCAGCAACAAGTCCATCATATGAATGAACCACTGCTGCTAAGAGATCCATATGCTCTCGTGCTACTTCCACGGTCACATTACCGAAGTTCTCGATCTTCAGTTTGGTAGCGTTTGCTTCTGATCCAATATGATGGGTACATGATGAACCAGACGTGTCTGATCCAGAAGGAGAAACATGTGAGGGACCTGATGAGCTAGACACAAAAGCAGTCTGGAGGGGTGCTCCAGATGCCTTAGCTTGAGGCGTGGCGTTGTATAAAGCTGGATTTTGTGTGTACGAAGACTTCTGAGCTCTATACTTCATCCTTAGTGCTTCTTCTCGCAAATTAAGAATGAAGTCATTTATATCCAGCTTTACAAGGATTCCATTCTGTCTCAGGTTAGACACGAATGTAGCCCACTTATCAGGCAACCCGTCTGCGAAGTTGCTTACTTTCTCTTCCATGGTAGTAGCCACTCCATGTGTATGCATTTCGCTCATCAAGTGGTAGAATCTGTCTATGACTTCATCAAACTTTCATTACCAATTGATGAGAAGTTATCGAATTCCTTCTTTAACTCCTTTGCCTTGATTGCCTTCAATGATGCATTACCATCATATCTGTTCTCTAGCGCATCCCACAGTTTCTTGGACTGCTTGTTCTCGGAATACTGGTGGAATATGTCTTTGGGGATAGACTGAGTGATCAATGCATAACTCTTTTCTCTGCATTGTACTTTACTTTCTGTGCGTCTGTCATCCCGCTTAATGTTAGTTTAACCCATCAGCTCCCACCGGTGTACTATAGCCTATCTCAATGGCTTCCCACAGATTAGGATCTACTCCATTAAGGTAGATCTCAAAACGTTGTTTCCAGTGGGGAAACTCATCTAAAGTCAAAAGCTTTCGTGGTTTATTGTGATTCCCTACCTCACTCTCAAGCAGCAACAGATTCTGTATCCTTGAGTCCTTCCCAGCAGTAAAGGCTGACATCTGATCTTCCATGATGAATAAACTTATAATCTAATCAAACAAACTTTCACTGATGCAACTGAAGGATGCGACTGAGCTAATCGTGCGTATAAGCTCTGCGATTGGTTCAATCGTGCGAATGAACTGGGCGATTGGTTCAGTCGTGCGAATGAATCTGGTGCGTATGAGCTATGCGAACGAACGGTTCAATCGGCCGAATGAAGGTGCAAGTAGGTCCAATCGTGCGTATGAGCAATGCGAATGGAGTCCAGTCGTACGAATGAGTCAGTCGTGCGATTGAAGCTGCTGTTTTGCGAAAATTTCTAGGTTTGACGGGTTTCAGCCGTAAAAATTCGAAATTTCACAAGTTCTAATCGCCTGAGTCCGTAGAAACCAAACTTTGATGAGCAGGGAACTTCCAAGATCACTTTTGATGCCAAAGATTGCGTTTTTAGTGTAAAAACACAAACTTTTATGCAATCTTGATTGAATCAACACGTAATCAAGAGCCAATAGCTCTGATACCACTTGTTAGGACCTGGTATTCGACTAAAATACCTAGAGATCACGTGTATACCAGATCAAATAGTGCAGAATCCTATTTGATTGGCGATCCAATCAGTGAGAACACAAGAAGAATCAATCAAGGATTGAAACTAACGTTAGAAATCGTTAAGGAATCGATCTAATGTGTTCTATGAACTTGGAGAACGATTTGGAAGGTTTCTGGACGGCTAGGGTTCGACTTGAATCGTACTTGATCGAATCTCTACGTTTTTCACGAATTGAGTTGTATTTATAGGTTGGCACTATTCAATCGTGCGACTGAACCATTAGTTTGGTTCAGTCGTGCGATTGAACCATGCGGTTGGTTCATTCGTGCGACTGAGTGTTCAGTCGTGCGACTGAGCCAATCTTATGTTACAGTCGTACGACTGATCCAGTCTCCTTGTCCAGTCGTGGGACTGAGTCAATCGTGTGAAGTTCTTCATGTGTATGGTTCATTCGCATGAGCCATTCGCATGGGAACTTCATTAAGTTAAGTTTGAATGTTTTAGTTAATTAATATAATATTAATGTAATCATTCAAGTAATTATAAACCCAATCAATTCAGTCACGACTCATTAATGAACTATTAAACATTATAACCAACAAACTATCAATATCAGTTCATTAATCATACCAAACAAGATCTATTACATCACATATCACGATCTAGGGACATACATGTATCAACAGATCCTTCTTCTTGAGTGTATCCCTGTGCCACTAATCTTGCGTTGTTTCTGATGATGATCCCTCTATCATCAGTCTTGTTCCTGTATAGCCATCTAGTACCGATAGGGTATTGTCCTTCAGGAAGATCTACCAGTTGCCCTACTTCTTGCTTCTTGAATTGGAGCAATTCTTCTTGTATTGCTTCAATCCAGCTATTGTCTTGAAGAGCCTCTTTGATGTTCTTGGGTACTGTTGGCATAGAAAGCATGAGAACAAACAGATGTTTGCAATACTGGACTTGCTTCTTGTCACCCTATCATTAAGTTCACGAATAATGGTTTCAATTGGATGATTCTTGTGTATTCTGGTGGTTGTAATAGAATCACCAGCCATGGTTGCATCAAGATTTGAGACATTCAGTTCATTATAGTCAGAGGCACCTTCATCTTGTACTGTTGGAGAATTATGAAGATAGTCAGACTCCATTTCAATTCCTTCTTCAGCTTCAATAACACTATGATTGCTTCCATCATTTCATGTTCTTTGTGTTTCAGATGGAGGAGTAGCTTGTTTTTTTATTTATGATCTCAGTTGACAGATTATCGGAGTGTGATGGTAACAAGCTTGGACCTCCTTTAGTTGAAACACTCTGGTTTTGTGATGGTTATTTGATGGGATCAGCTTGGAGAGGAACATCATCATTCATTTATTCAGCAAATGCAGGAGGAATCAATGGAAAGTCATCTTTTCTCTCTACAGCTAAATAAGTGTCACCTGAATGGAGATTTTCTGCATCAGACAAGTGAAATTAATCAAATGATTTTGTAAATGAGTCAATATCAAACAACTAGTCAGGACCATTTGTAGATTTGGGAAACAAATGTTCCTTGAATTGAACATTTGTTGATTCATCAATAATGTTTAATCTAGGATTAAACACTTTGTAAGCCTTTGAAACAGAAGAATAACCTACAAAGAATCCTTCATCAGACTTAGGTGAAAACTTTCCCAAATAGTCTCGAGTGTTTAATATTGAGACAGGACTACCAAATGATTTAAGAAATCCAATGAATGGTTTTCTATGAAAGAACAGTTCATATGGAGTCATGTTGCTTTCTTTTACAATTAGAGTTCAATTTTTTACATAGCACGATGTGTTAACTATCTCTGCCCAAAAGGCGATTGGCATCTTAGCATCGGCTAGCATTGTTCTTGCTGCTTCAATCAGTGTTCTATTTCTCCTTTCAGCTACCCCATTTTGTTGAGGAGTTCTAGCTGCACTTAATTGATGAGCAATGCCTTTGGTTGCACAAAAATAACTCATGTCTTCATTTTTAAATTCAGTTCCATTATCACTTCTGATTGTTGACCTTAAGATCAAGTTGATTTTCAATTTGTGTGATAAAGTTTTGAATTATTTAGGATGCTTCATTTTTATGAAGTAAGAAGAACACCCATGTAAATCATGAAAAGTCATCAATGGTCACCAAGCAATACTGTTTCTTTCCAATACTCATGACATGAGTTGGTCCAAACAGATCCATATGACGTAGCTTCAATGGAGTATTGTTTGTGTTCACTAGCTTGGATTTATGAGAGGATTTGTGTTGTTTTCCTTTGAGGCACGCTGAACAGTGATCAACAAAGTGAAATTCTTTTTGTGGAAGACCAATGACATGGTTTCCTTTGACCAATTTGTTCATGTTTTTAAAGTTTGTGTGCCCTAAACGTCTTTGACAAATCTGTTGTAAGGCCCCGTTCCCGGGACGCTTATAGCTGGTCCTTCATCGCACATAAAACATATATTTTATCTTCTTACATAAATGCATTGCAGCGGAAACATTAAAACCAACATTGTCATTTCATCAAAATGCTTTTGCAAAATAATACACCCATTCATTTCATAATATCATTTTTCATTTCAATACAAGAGCATTAAAAACAATGGATGCCATTCCAAAAGAACTGAGTAGTCGCCCTGTGCCATCCTCAACAACATACCTGCCAACTGGAAACACATCAAAGTCAACGTTGCTGAGTGAGTTCTAGTTTTAAAGAAAACATACTCTACTTCCTTTATAAAACCATTCGTTACATTCATAAGCGATCACACAACATACATACACAGAGATAATGTAATTATTATCTTCCATTACGTTCGTTCATTAACTTCCATTAGTTCATACGTTCTTACTTTCATTCATTAATCATCACACGTTACATAATCATTCGTAACATCATTTCTTCTATTCGTTCATTTCATACATATCGCACTTTTCGCACAAATCGTAGCTTCGCATCACCGTACCCAAAGTACATATCGCACAAATCGTACACATGAGGTAGCGAAAATCACACGCTACATAGCACACAGTAAATACCACATCGCACGTATCGGAGCAGTTACCAAAATTGAACTCCCTACTGTGTCTATAATCCCTCATGATATCTATCATAGATATCACACAAATCGCACAAATGGAGTGGTCACTAAGACCGACTCCCCCTGTGTGTGTGAGAACTCTTAGGGTTTAACCAGAATTGCATGCTATGTCATGGGTTAGCCAAAATCGCACGCTATATTATCCACATGAGGTAGCCAAAATCGCACGCTACGTAGCACACGATAAATACCACATCGCACGTGTTGGAGCAGCTACCAAAACTAAACTCCCTACTGTGTCTATGTCCCCTTATGAGTTAGCCAAGATCGCACGCTATAGATATGCACACAGTTGAGCTAACAACTCTTAATGAGTTGTGAACCTCCTTCCTTACTCTTGCAAGCCATCCTTGCTCTCATTCATTCACTCATGCTTGCATTCATACATTACGTTCCTGTTTTCATTATCTTCCACTTCACGTTACATAATACTTTCATCACATCATTAACGTTCAACGCAAACCATGGGAAGACAATCATACATAATAATAAGGAACATAAAAACATACAACATCAATCACGCAAGGCAACATCGCACACCCATAACATACATCATGCACAATCATAAAATGTCACAAACACATGACAATAAACATCACATGAATCACACGCATCATATCATAAAACCACAAGGCATCACACATCATCATCATCATATCATCCTCATCATCAGCTCATCATCATTCATCATCTTAAGTCATCCATACCCATCACATCATCAACAACCTCATAGTTCTGATCCTACGTCCGCACTTTCCCAAAAGTCAAACAATACTATGGTCATTCGGGTGTATAGACCCTATTCGATCGCATGGTCTTCAAGCGTATGAGAAAACTTAGGAAAATGGACCTCTAATCGTATAGCCTCCAATCGCATACTTCTCATGCGAATGGACCTCAGTCGCATGACATCCGGGCGTATGGACCTCAATCTCATGACCTTCATGCGAATGGCCCTCAATCGCACACATTTCATGCGTATGAACCTCAATCGCACGACTCACATACGTATGGACTCCAGTCGTATGACCTTCAGTCGCATGACCTTCATCCGCATTTCCTTCAGTCACATGACCTTCATCCGTATTTCATTCAGTCGCATGACCTTCATCTGCATTTCCTTCAGTCGCATAGCCCTCATGCGCATGGCTCTCAGTTGCACAAATGAACCTCAGTCGACCTCTTTCGTGCGTATGGCCTCCAATCGTGTGCAATTCGGTCGCATGGACCTCCAATCGCATAGCCCTAGCTGTGTGTAGAATTAAGTTCATCTCAAACTACAGCGGGCGGTTTCGGCCTCTAAACTCTTCCAAACCTCTTTTAAGATCAAATCAACCATTATAAACCTTAGGGAAGCATACCACGACACCATTCAAGCACAACCAAGCCCGAATTCAAGCCCCAAATGATTCATACACATACACATACATACATAAATGAGTTTACACCCAAGAACTCGAAAAAAGGGTTTTCAGATATGTTCCTGCCCCAAAATCGTTTGAAAACATATAAAAGACGGGTCCTAGAACTCACACAAACAACCACAACGAGAAGAGATTCTATTTGACCCGCTTCTTAATGATTTTGCTCACCCGAATCAACCCGAACCAACTTTTCTCCCTTTTTGTCTTCTTTCTCTCTTCTCCTCTATTGTTTGCTGAAAATGTGAGTGTGGTGAGAGGATTATGGCTGCCCTCTCCCTACAAATATCACCACATGCTCAACTATCTCTCATTGGTGAGTTTGGTCCCTCGGCTTTGGACTTTATTTCTTTTCTTCTTTCGTCGGCTTCAAAGAAAAATATCCAAGCATTACAACTCCACCCCGCTTAAATAGGTTTCGTCCCTGAAACTTGTTATTCCTCGAACAAGCATGGGTAATGCTGTCTCATTTCTTCCTCAGTCTCCCACGTTGACTCAAATCCCTTCCTGTGCTTCCACTGTACATGCACAAGAGGAACCACTTTATTTCTTAGCCTCTTCTGTTTTCTATCCATGATTGCCACTGGTTGCTCCACATAATTGAGCCTTTCGTCTACATTGATATCCTCTAGTGGAACAATCATTTCTTCATCCGCCAAGCACTTCCTTAGACGAGATACGCGGAATGTCGGGTGAATTCCACTTAACTCATCTTGTAACTCCAATCTATAGGCCACCTCTCCTACTTGAGCAATGATTCAGAAAGGGCCTATGTATCTCGGGCTCAACTTGCCCCGCTCTCGAAAACGAATGATACCCCTTCAAGGTGAGACCTTCAACATAACCCAGTCACCCACCTGGAACTCAATCGGTCTGTGTCTTTTGTCGGCGTACAACCTCTTTCTATCTTTGGTTGCCTTCATGAAGGCCATGATCTTTTCAAGCTTATCAGTCGTAGCCTCGATTACCTCGACACTTCCTATACGGCTTTTGGTGCTCCACATTCACTTGTAAATAAGTAAGGCATTTACTCCCGTACTCTACCATATCACGCTTCATACCCAGCCACCAATAATCTTTACTCGGGTCTCAGTACATTTGACAGTTGGGATATCAGTGTATCCACATACCTTACATCGGCCAAGTATACAATACATCCACACCTCATGCACTTTTCTACCACCGCCATCGAAATCGCCTTCGGAGTCGTCGCGACTCGACGTTAAACCGCAACTGTGATCTCGTCAGGTGCTATCAACCGTATCATCTTTTGCGGCACACAATGTTCACTTCGTAATCCGCCAAACAATCCACTCCTATGACCACATTGAAGGGTGTATCTATATTCTTACTACTAACAGACAATTTAGCACAGAAAGCAGCAGGATTAAAACTCTTACTAGTGCCAGAATCAAACTACACAAAAGCTAAAGGTTGATTTACTAGAAACGTACCAGACACAACATCGGGGTCCGCTCTAGCCTCCACCTGCATCATCGTGTTGGCGCTGCGTTCGCCCTCTATTCTTCTCCTCCAGTCTTCTTCACTCTCGAACCTTCTGCCCTTGGCTTCTTACAGTCCTTGCTTATGTTACCAATTTCTCCACAATTGTAACATCTCATAGTCCCACATTCTCTAGCCACATGGTCAGGCTTTCCACACTTGAAGCAAGGGTTTGGTCCTCTTTTGCATTCCCCCAAATGCTCTATCCCGCATTTACCACATCTGTTCGTCCCCGCACCAGGTGTGACCATAGGGCGGTCATCCCCCCGTCCGTGCTTATTATTCGTCGGGTGACCACCCTGTCCAGTTCTCTTTCCCTTCCAGTTCTGGTCTACATCACCTTTCTCACCGTCTTCAGCCACCACCACCACCATAGTTCTTTCATCATACAACCTCCCCGCCAAATAAACTGCCGACCTAAACGTGCTCGGTCGGGCAGCGATCATGTGCCTACGGATATCCGTCGGCAACCCCTCAATGTACCTCTTGATCTTTCGTGAAAGAGGCGTCACCTGATCCGACACCAGCCATGCCATTTCGTTGAATGTGGTGGTGTAATGCTCATGTGTCATGTTCCCGCCTCCAACTGTAGGAAATCTCTTTCAACTTTATCCATCTCACGGTAAGGACAGAACACCTCAATTAGCAGCCTTTTTAACTCTGACCATTTCATCCTTCTGATAGCCTGGCTACCCTCAACTTGGACTATGTTGTCCCACCAGCACAGAGCCGAGTCCACAAAAGAATGGGCAGCAAACTTTAGTTTCTGGTCCTCCCGGCACTCGCTGATATTTAAGACGGCTTCCATTTCTCTCACCCACTGGTGAGCAGCAGCAGCAGTGTCGTTTCCATCGAAAGTAGGGGGCTTGCATTGTTGAAACGCCCCATAGTTACAGCCTCGTGTCGGCTCCGGCGCAGGCTCTTCTTCTTCCTCTTCCTCATCATCAGAGGGAACCATTTCCGGCTCCGGTTGTTACCGTCCTCCCGAGGACCTATTCTCTTATTTCTTTCCCCTTGTCGTATAGCCTTGATAACTTCAGTCACTACAGACGGTAAGTCATCTGCATGACTTGATAAACTTCTTCAACAACAGCCTCCTTCACTGAGGCTCTTAGATTGGCGCTCTTGTCGCCACCCTCCAGATGAGGGGTCTCTGGTTCTTGAGGAACCACCTTTTCCATTCTAGGTCATCCTCTCTTGGGTCGCGGCTCAGCACCAAGCCCATCACGACCACCTCCACGAGAGGCTTTCAAAGATCTACCACCGTCCATTCACAAGCACACTGAAAGATTTAAACACCAACACGGTCATTCAAGGGAACAGCTCAGTTTATGTCAAGTATAGTAAGTCCCTAATTACAGTGGCCAGTTGTGATTAGCCACTTACTTTACTCTTCACACCCCGAGCATTACCTATCCTGATTACATTAGTATTTAAATCCACAAATAACATATAGCACATCACATGCGCACATAATTCCGATTAACTTTATGAAAATACCTGATGGCACGCAGCAACTCAAATTGGCATCCCTTCCCTTACCGTCCCATTCTCAGTTTAAGTTAAGCTTTATTTTGAAATTTCACCCATTTCACTTAAACTTTGGCTCTGATACCAACTTGTAAGGCCCCGTTCCCAGGACGCTTACAGTTGCTCCTTCATCGCACATAAAACATATATTTAATCTTCTAACATAAAAGCGTTGCAGCGGAAACATTAAAAACAACATTTTCATTTCATCAAAATGCTTTTGCAAAATAATACATCCGTTCATTTCATAATATCATTTTTCATTTCATTACAAGAGCACTAAAAACAATGGATGCCATTCAAAAAGAAATGAGTAGTCGCCCCATGCCATCCTCAGCAACATACCTGCCAACTGGAAACACATCAAAGTCAGCGTAGCTGAGTGAGTTCTAGTTTTAAAGAAAACATACTTTACTTCCTTTATAAAACCATTCGTCGCATTCGTAAGTGATCACACAACATACATACACACAAATATTGTAATTATTATCTTCCATTACGTTCGTTCATTAACTTCCATTCGTTCATACGTTCTTACCTTCATTTATTAATCATCGCACGTTACATAATCATTCGTAACATCATTTCTTCCATTCGTTCATTTCATACATATCGCACTTTTTGCACAAATCGCACCTTCGCATCACCGTACCCAAAGTACATATCGCATAAAACGCATACATGAGGTAGCCAAAATCGCACGCTACATAGCACACAGTAAATACCATAGCGCACATATCGGAGCAGTTACCAAAACTGAACTCCCTACTGTGTCTATAATCTCTCATGATATCCATTATACATATCACACAAATCGAACCAATGGAATGGTGACTAAGACCGACTCCCCCTGTGTGTGTGTGAGAACTCTTAGGGTTTAGCCGATATCGCATGCTATCTCATGGGTTAGCCAAAATTGCACGCTACATAATCCACATGAGGTAGCCAAAATCGCATGCTACATAGCACACAGTAAATACCACATCGCACGTATCAGAGCAGTTACCAAAACTGAACTCCTTACTATGTCTATGTCCCCTCATGACTTAGCCAAGATCGCACACTATAGATACACACAATTGAGCTAACAACTCTCAATGAGTTGTGAACCTCCTTCCTTACTCTTGCAAGCCATCCTTACTCTCATTCATTCGTTCATGCTTGCATTCATACATTACGTTCCTCTTTTCATTTTCTTCGTCTTCATGTTACATAATACTTTCATTGCAATCATTAACGTTCAACGCAAACCACGGGAAGACAATCATACATAATAATAAGGAACATAAAAACATATAACATCAATCACACAAGGCAACATCGCACACCATAACATACATCATGCATAATCATAGAACGTCATAAACACATGACAATAAACATCACACGAATCACGCGTATCCCATCATAAAACCACACGGCATCACACATCATCATCATCACATCATCCTCATCATCAGCTCATCATCATTCTTCATCTTAAGTTATCCATACCCATCACATCATCGACAACCTCAAAGATCCGAGCCTACATCCGCACTTTCCCAAAAGTCAGACAATACTATGGTCATTCGGGCGTATGGACCATATTGGGTTGCCTGGTCTTCAAGCATATGAGAACACTTAGGCGAATGGACCCCCAGTCGTATAGCTTCCAATCGCATACTTCCCATGCGAATGAACCTCAGTCGCATGACATCCGGGTATATGGACCTCAATCGCATGACCTTCATGCAAATGGCCCTTAATGGCACGCCTTTCATGCGTATGAACCTCAATCATACGACTCACAGACGTATGGACTCCAGTTGTATGACCTTCAGTCGCATGACCTTCATCCGCATTTCCTTCAGTCGCATGACCTTCATCCGCATTTCATTCAGTCGCATGACCTTCATCCGCATTTCCTTCAGTCGCACAGCCCTCATGCACATGACTCTCAGTCGCATGAATGAACCTCAGTCGCACCTCTTTCATGCGTATGGACCTCATTCGCATGCCATTCGGTTGCATGGACCTCCAGTCACATAGCCCTAGCTGTGCGCAGAATGCAGTTCATCCCAAACTACAGCGGATGGTTTCGGCCTCTAAACGCTTCCAAACCTCTTTTAAGCTCAAATCAACCATTCTAAACCTTAGGGAAGCATACCATGATACCATTCAAGCATAACCTAGCCCGAATTCAAGCCCCAAATGAATCATACACATACACATACATACATAAATGAGTTTACACCCAATAACTCAAAAAAAGGGATTTTAGATGTGTTCCAGCCCCAAAATCATTTAAAAACGTGTAAAAGTGGGTCCTAGAACTCACACAAACGACCACAATGAGAAGAGCTTCGATTTGACCCGCTTCTCAATGAGTTTGCTCACCGAATCAACCTGAACCAACTTTTCTCCCTTTTTCTCTTCTTTCTCTCTTCTCCTCTATTGTTTGTTGAAAATGTGAGTGTGTGGAGAGGGTTATGGCTGCCCTTTCCCTACAAATATCACCACATACCCAACTTTCTCTCATTGGCGAGTTTAGTCCCTTGGCTTTGGACTTTATTTCTTTTCTTCTTTCGTCGGCTTCGAAGAAAAATATCCGGGCGTTACAACTGTGACTCATCAAATGATGCTTTTGACAAAAGATATGTTTCTTCTTTAGGTGATGCAGATAACAAGTTTAAAACATAAGTATTATTCTTCCTCGGGGTCTTTAGGACAACCAATTCTTCAGAGATCTAAAATCTAGGTTTCAGAATGTAGCAATAAGTGTCTGTAAAGTGAGTTGAATATTTCTTGTCATAGATCTGATACACGCTTAGTAGATTGAAGTTCAGTTATTCACAGTGGTTCACTCTGTCAAAGCTTAGCATCCCATTGGTCATAGATCGTTCACCTATAATTCTACCAACTTGTGAATCTCCACCAAATGCCACCGTAGTTCCTTGCATATGCTTGAAGTCATGAAGGAGGGAACGATCTCCAATCATGTGTCAAGAGCATCCGCTGTCTACGTACCATAAGCTATTTGACCTATATGGATGACCCTACAAGCATAAACGAACTAATTAGAATGTGGAACCCAAGCCATGATGGTTTTGGGTTTCCATTTCATATCTATTATGGTGACTTCTTGATACTTTCCTTTAAATTGTGATCTATTTAGAGGTGACCTGGGAGATTGCTTCTGATATCTTGCTGGAGTCTTCTCATCAACATCAACAGAAGAGTCAGATGAGTAGTGAAATATTTGATCTCTATTCTTTTGATGAAATTTAAACTGTTTTTGATTTTTAAAGATCATTTTGGGTTTTGAAAAGTCGGACTTTTGATTGATGAAATAGTTGCTTCTTTGACTTTTCCATATTTCTTTTGTTTTACTCCTGGCATTGAGTGATCTAGATGTTCTAGATTTATTGTTATGCGAATGACTCCTGACTTGTGTTTTGCCTGATGATGTTGTTGAGATGAGTTTGTTTTGGGGAATTCTCAATCCTTTTTGATTGAAGTAACAATCAGATGTATTGTGATTATTTATATCACAAACTGAACAACATTTGTTAAAATAACAGTTTTTGGGTGAGTGGTTGTTCATGTCACAGATAGAGCAATATTGATAGTAAAAGCACTTTTCTGTTTTGTGATTGAACATATCACAAATGTCATAATACATTTTTTTATTGCTTGAACTAGATTTTCTTTGGTAGGATTCAGCTGTTTTTCTTATTTGTTGCTGAGCCACTTTCTTTTGCTTAGGGGATGAATCAAAAGCACCCTTTTTGTTAGACTTTCTTGGCAGTTTTTGTTTCTTCAACCCTTTCTGCACCTCTTTCTCAAATTGATCAACGTGTTCCTCATTACATATATCAAAACAAACACCCTATCTTGATTTTGAAGATTGAGGGTCTGACAGAGTTTTACACGTTGAAATCAGTGATCTCTTTTGTTTCTTTTTTAGTGAAACCTTGTCTGATTTGCTTGATTTGTTTGGAGATATAATCTCATTATCAGAACTGCTTTCAGCAGTGGGTTTCACGACTTCACATACTTCTTTTTACCTTTTAAAACAGAAGGTATGAATTTTATAAATGGAAGAATTGCCTTTACAGGGCTTGTGGGTTTGATGACACTCACTGCCTTGTCTGAACACTCTTTGATTTTGATTGGGTGTCCTAATTTGATTTTATCCTTACTAGTTTCAATATAAACATCAGGTTTGTTTTGAGGATTGGTTACTTGTTTTACTATAGATTTTGGTTCCATAGTTTTAGTTTCAATTTCCTCATTAAGTGTGACAGATTCAGGCATGACTGTGTAGTTGTCATTGTATGGTGGAGGACATGAATTATACCCAATCCCCAACATGTCCTTTGGATCCTTTTGAGAATCAAGCATCTCTCGCAGCTTGACTGAAGACAGTTGAAACTTTTTAAGTTTCACTTCAGTAAGTGTATGTTCAGCTTAGATTGAGCTAACTTTTTAGTCAGTAGCTCATTCTTAGCTGCAAGGGTGTACTTTTCACCATGCAGTTTTTCAATGTCAGAGATGAGAGATTTTATTTTGATTTGAAATCCTTTTATATCTCTTTTTATCATCTCTGACTTTACCTTTTCCTCTTTAATTTTATCGGCCAATTTATGGTTATGCTCTCTATAACCTTGCAATTTAGTAATACATTTTTCACTACAAAGGTTAGATTTTACCTCAGTAGGCATTGGAGATGGACCATCGTTGATGTGAGCCATAAGTGCATGATTTTGAAATTGAGGCTTGACTTCCCCTGCATACATGCTCCAGTCCCATACCCGATCTTGCTTTATCACGAGAGCATTAGTAGATGACTGACTGCTTCCATGAGCTTGGTTTGTCAGTTGAGGTGGATTTTGATATGATTAATGTTGTTGTGGATGATGATACTGCTGCTGACGATTGTTGGAATGAAAGCTTGAGTTTGACTGGCTTTGAGAATTCCTTTGAAAGTTGTTTCTTTTGGGTGCATTGCATTCTCTAGAGAAGTGGCCAACCATGCCACTGTTAAAGCATTTCACCTTGGATTATCATATCCAAGCTTTGTATTTTCATTAAGGCTGAGCTTTCTGCCTTTTCAGAATAGTTCTTTGCTCTCATAGCAATCATGGCCATTTGCCATTATAGGTCCATTTCTTCCACATCATCTGGATCCATTTCCTCCAGATCTTCGTGGATCAGATGAGCAGATGTGAGTCTTCCTCCTAAATATGCTTCAAAGCTTGCAAAAAAGGTATTGTAAGTTGCCTTTTGTTCTTCGGATCTTGGGTCTTCAGGACTGGTTGTAGGAGTAATAGTGACTCTGGATGCTTGGGATGAAGTTGATGGATGATTAGTTGATGGAGTTGCAATGAACCCTGTGGTATGTAGTTGATCTCTTGATGATATAAAATCATCCTCCTCAATAATGAAGGCATTTTGCACAGAATGAGATTCTGATGGAAATTTGTATGCCTCAATCATTCTTGGTCCACCTAGATTTCTGCTTCTTTCATCAAGTTCTAATTCTTCTATTTTGGCTATCATGATATCCAAAGTAGTACTCCCAAGATCAAGAGTATTTTTTAGCATTGTTACATTCTGTTTCCAGCTTTCAGGAAGGCTGTGCAGCATTTTCTTGTTTAATTTCTTGACCCTTGTAAGTGACTCCTATGATTTCCAAGTCATTTACCAACTATATAAATCTATGCAGTTGTTTGGATAACGACTCCCCCTTGGAGTGATGAAATGTTTCATACTAGTTAACAAGCTTTTCCTTGTTAATTTCTGCAACTTCACTGCTTCCCTCACACATGATTTGCAGTGCATCCCATACTACTTTTGCAGTACCATACTTCTCCAATCTTTTCAGCACATCCATCTTGAGTGCTTGAGTTAGGATAGAGTAAGCTTTTAGATCAATCTTGATTTTCTTGTAATCTTCATCATCAAGAGTTAGATCTTCAATAGGTATCCTTGCAGTTTTGTATATAGCAGCTTGATCTGCAGACAGAGTGACAAGGACGTGTGGCCCCTTGCAAATTAAGATCCAAAAATCAGGATCTACACCTGTAATGAAATTCCTGAACCTGATTTTCCATTGTTTAAACAAAGATTTGTGTTTAAGCATATGAGGTTTAGGTGTATGGCCAAGTTCTGAGAAACTGTGAGAATCCATTTTTAACAGGTGGTTTTAACTTGTTTAATTATGATTAGATGAATTTTAGGTTCAATTAGTCCAACTTGTCCAAATCTTCCAAACAGATTTCAGAATCAGATATGTTACTTTTCTGAGTTTCTTGTTGTTAATTTTTGCTATTTCAACTGTTCATAGCTTCGAGAATGAAGTCTGTTGCTATGTTCTTGATAGAAATCACTGGAACAGTAACTGGGTGATGTGTATATTCTACTGTTTACTATGAATCTATAAGTTTTTATGAGAACGTGTTGACAAGAGTATTTTTTGCTATTTACTAAGTACAGATGATTGAATACTCTATTAGAAACTCAATCACCAGATCAATCAAGTTCTATTCAGGTCTTGGGTAGATCTGAAAAAGAACCAAGAGCCAAAGCTCTGATACCAATTAACTGGGTTGTGAGATTGAGATTCTCACTTAGGATCGAATATAATGATTGAATTAATGATTGAATGGTGGAATCATACAATCAAGAAACATTCAACGCATAAGAAATACTCATAAATGCTTTGTATATATTAATAAGGGTGATTGATTACAATGACTGCTGGGGTTTAGCAAGAAAAGTAATAATGCACCTAGAGAATACAAAATATTCTAATTGTCTAAAATCTGTCACCTCATGTCCGAGGTTTTCTATTCTATTTATAGGCGGACAAGATGCCTTTTTTACAAAATGACAAACTACCCCTAACCTATTACATCAGAATTAGTCTAAGTCTTGATCCGCATTACATCTTGTTCATCCGCATTGCCAAATGCGGATGAGTTGACTTGATTAGCGTTTCTTTACTTGATCTTCCGCATTAGTATGTTAGTCATCCGCATTGGTTAATGCGGATGAACAAATACTTCTATGCATTTTTCTGGTCATCCCCATTAGCAAATGCGGATGAACAAAATCTTGTCTACATTTCTTCTATTCTTCCACATTTGTTAATGCAGAATAACAAATACTTGTTCGCATTTGTTTTATGACTTCCACATTTACAAATGCGGATAGCCATACTTGGTTTTTTTCTGTGCAGGATCTTCATTCGCATTACTTCTTGGACTTGTGGGAATCTAGCAGAGCAAACATCAACTCTCCTATTGGATTGGCATGTATAATCCTTTCAGGGTCCAACAGAACCCTTCAGGTGAGTGTCTACTTATGGGTACGCATGTCTTCACTAAGGTTGTAGTTGACCTAATACTTTGATAAGTCAATGTATTGCTTTGGTTTGTAAACCAAACGTTACACTTGAAACATCTTTTATTATCGTTTCATCGTTGATTTTGTCCTCCTAAATCTTAAAACTCATTATCTTATTTCTTTTAATGACTCTTAATAATCTCTCTAAATGTTTTCCCTTCAAACCTGTACTTATTTTGGAACCTTAATTCTATGATACTAATATTCTGAACTAAATCCATTAATCTTAACAAACACGATTCTTGTATCAACGTTACACTAATGCAACTTCGAAACCTCAATGATATAGTAAACAAGAATCAATCATCTAAGAACCATGTTGAAGCCTTTTGCTTTGAGAAGTTCTTCTGAATTCGTATCTCATCCGAAAGTGTCTTAAAATATTTCTTATGTTCGTAAGTTGAGTCTCGTATCACACTAATACTTAGTGCTTCCCTCATCACAAAACCTTTTTAATCGTTTTGAACCGTCTAAAATACAAAAGTTATCAACTAAAAATTCTAAATTAATGACCTGGCACACTTTGTTAAGAAACACATGAAATACTAAATTATGAAACTTAACAAACTTAAGCATATCAAAATGTCATATTATTCTTGTTGAGATTAAACGCTTTCAAGAGTTCACTTGAAAATTGAAACGAAATCAAGTCTCCTCACATCCTTGAAATTAGTCTACTTGTGATTAAATTTCGGGACGAAATTTTTTAAAGTAGGAGAGACTGTAACACCCATCATTTTCAAGTTATTAACTGAAACCCGAACTAAAATTGAACTTTCATATGATATGAATTTCTTTATTTAACTTATTTTTTTACATTAATGAATTGTATGGATTAGACGTATAGTTTATATAATATTGTGAATTTATTTGTTTAATTTATCATTTAAACAACTTATAATAATTCATTTATTTATAAATAATTATTTTTCATAAGATTACAAAGTTTATAAATCATTTTACAATAAATAACTAAATGGAAAAGACTTATTAAAATTATAAACTTATAAAATGAATTTTAATAAACTTGTAAAGTTTTATTATTAATTATGAATTTTAATTATTGAATATAAATAATCAAATTATATAGTTACAAGTTTTATAAAAGTTGTAAAGTTTTTATAAGAAAATAAGTTGATTAAATTAAAATTAAGATTTTAATAAATTAAAAGTTTAAATTGTAATTATTCTTTTATCTTTATTTATTTAATCTTATATTTATTTCAAAATCATAACCCCCTTTTAAAAAACTTATAACTCACCATTAACAGCATTCATAACATCCTCCTAACTTCAACTATAAAAGTAAGGCTTAGGCCTCACTTTTCATTTGTTCATTCTCTAAAAATCTCTCACACAAACCTTTAATTATCATTTGGTTATAATCAATTTCAAAAATTTTCTTTTACAAGTAATTTCAAGAAGTTTCAAATACTAAGGTAACCTTATATTGCTTTTATATTATGCATTTATATATTATTAATCATCCTAACATACAATTAATCTCATAACTTTATGTTCTTACTTTTATTCTTTCTTCTACTAAATTTCTTTTAATTTTAATCATTATCATTTGATCATTAACCTTCTAACATTCACTAACCTTATAACAATCACTAACATTTCAAAATCGAGCTAACATAAACAAAGAATCCCGTTTGCATATGGACGGCTATGCCGCCGCATTCGGTTATTCCACAAGATTATTTCCATAAGTGATGGCTATGCCGATGTCTTGGAATACTTTTATATAACTCAAAAGAAGTCTAATATATCATATATCGACATAATAAATTTGTTCTCACCGGTTTCATGATTTAACAATTTTAATAATGCACATAAGTGCCTTACTATAATTTTGGCAGAATATAATCTGACTTCAACCGTCCATAACTTGATCATAAAAAACTAAATTTGAGTAAAATTAGACTCCAATATCAAGCTCGTTGAATTATTTTTTCTACAATAGTTTATACGTCTTCAAAATCAATCGGACAACTCAAAAATAGCTTTCACAAGATAAGTGTGCATTTCAGCACCTTCTGTGTTGTGCTAATGTTTTGACCTATTTACGGATCTTTTCATAAAAATGTTTCTGAACGAAATTGTCTGGGAGACTTTGAGCTAGTAAACTATAAATTTTTCTAATTTTATAAAATCACTTGCTTTTTTTAAAATCTGTTCAAACACATATCAAACATTCTTTCCATAATCGAAAGTGATGCAATAATCCTTTTTCAATCTACCTTTCACATTTTAGCATTCTCTAAACGTCCTAACCTCTTGTAATGAATTCCGACCTCAAGTTATTGTTTTTTTATCATTTAGGACATCACCTTTGACTCTTGACTTCCAAGCTTTCTTATGTACTCTACAACCATCACTATACTTGTGAGTTCTCCATGTTAGTTCTCCATGTCATTTTTACTTTACTTCACACATTTTGGGGTGAAACATGTTACCTTATAAACTTACACTTGAAAACATTTTGATACTTCTAAATGTGTAAGGCCCCCGTTCCCAGGACGCTCACAGCTGGTCATTCATCGCACATAAAACATATATTTTCATTAACTTAAAGAAACATTGCAACAGAATCATTAAAACAAACATTTCATTTCATTATAAAAGTTTTTGCAAAATAATACATCATTATCACATTACAAAATACTTATTGCATTACATCACAAAAGCAGTATAAAATGGATGCCATCCAAAAAGAGCCAAGTAGCCGCTCCGTGCCATATTTCAGTAACCTTTACCTACCAACTTGAATCATATAAAAGTCAGCGTTGCTGAGTGAGTTCTAGTTTTAAAATAAAACATACTTTACTTTCGTTTAAAACAATTCTTTACTTTCTTTCAAACCATACTATACCATCGTACATGATTACACATTGTACGTACACATTGATAATAACATTAGTATCTTCTTTACTATTCACCACATTCTTTCTTTATCTCTTTATCTCTTTCCGGATCAGTGTCATCAGCTATACTCCAAACGTATGCACACAGCGAGTATTGGGCCGAAGATCATAAATGACTTCCATAACGCACAAAGCCTGGCACTAGCACGACGGCAAGAGACAAAGATCCCAACTGTATACTACACACCAAATGTATGCACAAAGTGGGTACAGGGCCGAAGATCATAAATAACTTCCATAACGCACAAAGCCTGACACCAACACCGGGGTGAGTAATCACTATAAACCATGTACTATATCACTGGTCAATCATAAAGACTAGACCCCTACGTGTATCCTTAAGGGTTAGCTAAACCACACATAGTTGAGCTTACGACACTTTAGAGTTGTGCACCTCCGTACATTTTGCTTGCAAGCCTTTCTTTACTTTCTCTTTCATTAATGCATGCATTCTATCATTATGTTCCTCTTTTCATTATCTTTCACTATACGTTACATCATACTTTATCATTTCTTTCACAACTATAACACGTAAAGCCACAGGAAAGATAAACATACATAACATGGAACATAACATAATCATACAAAACATCGCCATACAAGGCACCATCACACATGACATAACAATCACACAACATACCATCATGCGTATGCATCAATCATACATCATCATACATCATCATACATCATCATACATCGCCCATCAAATCGACTATGACTCCAAAAAGTCAACTTACTTTACCCGCGGGAACATCCCAAGTCAAAGCCTACATTACACTTTTTCCCCAAAAAATCATAAAATAATCTATTCTTTAGGCGCATGAAGACTATGGAGGCGCATGAGCACTATGCAGGCACATGACCTTTTAGACGCATGAGGAACACTTAGGCGCATTGGAAACTTTCAGGCGCATTGGCAGTATTGGGGCGCATGGGCAACACTTAGTCTATTCTGGGCAATTCTAGACGCATGGGCACTATTGGGCGTATGGATTTTCAGTTGCATTACCTTCTAGTCGCATGGCCATCCATGCGCATGAGGAAATTTCAGGCACATGAGCCCTATTTGGGCGCATGAGGTTTCGGGCGTATGTGAACACTAAGGAAAGTTCTATAACTTAGGCGCATGAGCCCTATTTAGGCGCATGAGCAGCCTCATTCGTACCTGAACTTCAAATTTCAGTTTCTAATCATTTTCTAACATGTTCTAAGCTTATATCATCCATCCTAAGCCTTAGAAAGACATTCACATCATCATGAAACACTACATAGCCCAAAATCAAACCCCACCTAAATCACACAAGAACACATACATACGGGTGCAATACCCAACATTATAAAAAACATGTTCACATGCATTTCCAGTCCCAAAATTTGTTAAAACATGTAAAAGAGGGGTTCTAGAACTCACCTTAGAAGCCCCTTGAGTATGGCTTCTTCCAAACCTATTTGCTACAAGTTCACACCTAGAAACCCACCAAAAACACACAATCGAGCACGCAAACACACATAAGCATACAACCAAGGCAAGGCCAGTTAAGAACACCATAAACACACGAATTCTTACCTTGAATTCGAACTTCTGCACTTGTTCTTCAAAAAACTCGAAAGCTTTCTACCTTTTCTTCTTTTCTTTCTCTCTAAAACCGATTGAATGTGTATTGTGAGAAGAGAATGGGCGGCCATGCCCACTTTACACCAACTTTTATAACATTTTGTCCTTTTGACACTTTTTACCCCTTGACTTGGGTAAAATATATTTTCTTTCTTTTTCTTCACTTTATTCCTTTTTTTAGCCTTCTAAAAATAACCGGGTGTTACAAGTCCACCCCCCTTATATAGTTTTGTCCCCGAAACCTGTTATTCCTCAAACAATCGTGGGTAATGTTGTCTCATCTCCTCTTCAGTCTTCCATGTAGACTCAGATCCCTTCCTATGCTTCCACTGTACACACACAAGAGTAACCACTTTATTCCTTAACTCTTCTCCTTACGATCAATGATCGCCGCTAGTTGCTCCATATATTTAGCCGTTCATCTACCTTGATATCTTCTAGTGGTGCAATCATATCCTCGTCTGCTAAACACTTTCTCAGATGAGATACATGGAATGTCGGATGAATCCCACTTAACTCATCTGGTACCTCTAGTCTATAGGCCACCTCTCCTACTCGAGAAATGATTCAGAAAGGTCCTATGTACCTTGGGCTCAACTTGCCCTGCTTTTTGAACCAAATGAGACCTTTCCAAGGTGAGACTTTCAACATAATTCTATCAGCATACGAATTTTGCCTATCTTTAGCTGCCTTCATAAAGGCCTTGATCCTTCCCAGCTTCTCAGTCGTAGCCTCGACCACTTCGACGCTCCCTAACTCTTTATGGGCAATATCACTCCAACACACGCATGTTCTGCATCTCCTACTGTATAACATGTCATAAGAAGGCATACCAATACTGGCATGACAACTGTTGTTATATGAGAACTTAGCTAATGGTAAGTGGTCATCCTAACTTCCTCCAAAGTCAATGACACATGCCCGAAGCATATCTTCCAGCGTCTGAATGGTCCTAACCGACTGACCATCTGTCTGAGGATGATAAACCGTGCTAATATGTAACCTCGTCCCCATTGCGTCGTGGAATTTCTTCCAAAATTTAGATGTAAACCGGGTGTCACGATCGGACACAATAGACACCGGCACACCATGACGAGTTACAATCTCTTTAATAAACAGATCCGCCAACCTCTCAGATGAATAAGTCTCGTGAATTGGTAGGAAGTGAGCACTCTTCGTTAAACGGTCAACTATCACCCATATGCATCATACCCTTTCGGGGTACGTCGTAGCTTCGTAATAAAAACCATGGTGATGTGCTCCCACTTCCACTCTGGTATATCCAAAGGTTGGATCTTCCCATACGGCTTTTCGTGCTCGGCCTTCACTTGTAAACAAGTAAGGCATTTCCTCACATAATCCACCATATCACGCTTCATACCCGACCACCAATAATCTTTCTTCATGTCTTGATACATCTTTTTAGCACTAAGAGGAAGTATCGAGTCTTATGAGCTTCATCCATAATCCTCCTACGTAGATCCCCATAGTGAGGAATCCACATTCGCCCGAATCGGGTCCTAACACCGAGTGTGTTTTCACCCAATTCCGCGAGCAGACCTCTCATTCTTTCAAAGATAAGATGATCTTCTCTCAAAACCACATCTTGAAACTCCTTGACTTGCTTCATAACATCAAAGGTCATGATCAACTGGTAAGCTTTCACCCGAATCGGCTTGGGTCTCTCCTTTCGACTGAGGGCATCCACCACCACGCTGGCTTTCCTCAGATGGTAATGGATCTCGCAATCATAGTCCTCTATGAGGTCCAACCATCTCCTTTGCATCATGTTCAAATCTTTCTGCTCGAAGAAATACTTCAAGCTCTTTTGGTCGATGAATATGGTGCACTTGATCCCGTATAAGTAGTGCCTTCATATCTTTAACACGAAGACCACCACTGCTAGCTCCAAGTCATGAGTAGGATAGTTAACCTCATGAACCTTCAACTGTTGGGATGCATAGGCTATAGCCCTTCCTCTCTGCATTAACACACACCCCAACCCCGAGTAGGAAGCATCAGAATAAACCACTAGGTCTTCACTTCCATCGGGTAACAACAAAACAGGAGCTTGAGTCAATCTCACCTTTATCTCCTTAAACGCCTTCTCTTGAGCCTAACCCCACACAAACTTTACATCCTTACGGGTCAAATTACTTAATGGAGAAGCGATCTTAGAGAAGTCTTGAATAAACGTTCGATAATAGCCCGCCAAACCCAAGAAACTACGAATCTCGGATGGCGTCTTTGGAGACTTCCATTGCATCACTGCCTCCACCTTTGCCGGGTCCACCATAATCCCTTTAGAATTCACTACATGACCCAGAAACTAAACCTCGCGCAACCAGAATGCACACTTGGAGAATTATGTTAGGGACCGTGTACTGGACAGAGTACCAACTGATTCACGTGTATACCAACTCAAATAGTGCGGAATCCTATTTGATTGGCAATCCAATCAGTGAGAACATTAACCCGACCGATATAAGATTAAACTAAATGTTAAGAACGAATAGGAATCGATCAAGAACGATCTATGAACTTGGACTGGCTTTCTTGGACGTTCTGGACGGCTAGGGTACGAGTAGGAGTTGAATTCTTCAAAGTGTTTTGTTTTTCCACGAATTAAGTGGTATTTATTTGTTAGGGTTAGTCAATTGTACGACTGGACCATTAGCATGGTTCAGTCGTGTGACTAAAGCATGCGACTGAGTCAATCACACGATTGAAGGTTCAGTCGTGCGACTGAGTCATCCGTCTGTCTCAGTTGTGCGACTTATCTAGTGTCCTGTTTCAGTCATGCGACTAGTCCATTAGCATGAAGTATTCATGTGTATGGTCCATTAGCATAGTCCATTCGCATGAAGACTTCATAAGACTAAGTTTGAATATGTTTCTTATCATTACTTGACTAGGATCTATTCAAACAACCACAAACCTATATAGTTGGTTCAATATGCGTTAATAAATAATAAACATTAAAACATACACTAAAACATTAAACATTAAGATCAACAACCACATAATATATTTCATTTAACTCATTCATTTCATTACATTTAGGACATGACAGACATATTACATTAATACCGCAAACTAGGTACATATGGATCAACAACTCCCCCTTGGACCTACTTTCCTTCATTGTCTGCCATCCTTCATTAGCTCGTCAAACTTCTTATGCCTGACCTGGACTGTGACTCCAGCATTTATCTCAAATGCAAAGCAGAGTCTTATCATGTTCTGAAACTGGAGGGACTATATAATATCCTACGGATCATAGAATAATGGCCACCTGTATAAAGTATAAACATCACTAGCTGACAGGTTTGTTAGCCACATCGGGTCAAATACCCGAATGGTCTCCATTTGGCGCTCTTTCTGTAATACTATGACCGCTTCTCCTGTACGCCAGTCATAATAACACCACTTGAAGTGGGGAGTGAAATCCTATGGCATTTCCCTCATGGGGATCTTTGACATAGTACGCGGTGGACTCCACTTCAGCACCACTTTGGGTTTCCCAGTCCTTGGGTCCACCTCCGACCTTCGAATGTATCTCGTGGGTTACTGAGGCTTGAAATTAACCCATTGTGTGTGGTATTCTCTCTTCAATGCAGCTTCAAACCAACCTGACAGCTGCCTGGGTTCAGCATACAGCAGGTTCAGGCGTGCCAACTGGTTGAGCTCAAAACCAGGGAGATTCTTCATCATATGGAAATCTGAAGTACTCGATTCACTTCTCCCTCTTCACAACATATACATTAAGATCCTCAAAGTAAGCCCACGCTATAATCTTGCCAGACACCTTAATATGCTTCTTGACTTTGTAGAGCTTGGCGTAGGTACTCGGCTTTGGCATTGTGCGTTGGGCATGGATCTCTGAAAAGCAAGCCGCCCATTCAGCCTTTTTGTTCTCAACATCAGCATGAGAGGCTTGGGCTTGGCTTTCTGATTTGTTGGTTTCCCTCTCCATTGTATCCAATTTAACATGCATATCACTATCAAGTGTATCTCCAAAATCAGGAACCACATTTCCCTCTCGATCAATATATTTCGGATAGTGTTGTACTGTGATGTCTTCAATCTCTATCTCATCAACATCGTTGAGCTTGCCATCACTAGCAACATCGACGGTAGGGGCATCCTTAACCAATTCATCCAGGTTTAACTAGAACATTTCTGCGAGTTGCTCATCAGTGAGGTTTTGAAAATTTCTTCTTCTTCGGGAGTATAGCTTACTGACCTCCTGATAATCCCTTGCAAATCAAGTATCATTGTGAGTTGAGACTTGATTTGCTGAAGGGGAGCAACATCGTAGTCATCTTGTGATAATATGGATCTACTTGATTTAAAACATTTAACACATCATGCATCGGTCAATAATCAAGACAGTAAACATTAAATATATAATGAACATTCATGCACATAAGTTTAATACAATATTCAATTACACATGATTTAAATTACACAAAACATCTATGCATTACTTTTGTCTTGGATCATGTGTTCCTCTGCTGTCGGGGCTGATGTTGAGGCACCCTGATCTTGATTCCTTTTGGTCTGCCTCTCACTAGCTTCTTGGGCACCTGAAGCAGATGGATCTCTTTCTCTTTCATTGTCTCCTCCATCCACATTATCGCCTCCCTTTGTATCATCCTCTTTATCGACACCTTCATCGTCACCATCATCATCATCATCATCACTATCATCTTCATCACCATCATCGCCATCTCCCTCTCGGATCTCTCAAAGGCTCATCCTTGTGCCCTTAAGTTTGAGCATGATGGTCCTTTTGGCATCCTCTAACTCCTCGATCTTCTTAGTAGATAACACGTTCTACTTATTGAGTTGAGCAATCTCTTGACTTTGAGCAGCCATATGCTGAGCCTGGTCCTCAATCTGTTGTGCCCGCTGAGAGATCTGATGTGATTATGCATTAGTAAGCTCCACTAACTGTCAGAGCTGAGCAGTCTTCTCGTCATCGGCAGCCAACAGCTTCAGCCCCATACAATTTAGTGATGAAAGTTGTTCTCTACCCCACTGGGAGGTAGAGATGATCCTGAGGGAAAAGATGGGTGATATGATGGTCCTGCCTGTTGCTAGAGGTGGTGGTGGTGGTAGTGGTGTAAATTGGTGGTGGGATATGTGTGGTTGGTGATGGGTAAGCTGTAGTGGTGGTGGAAGTGGTATAGATAGGTGGTGGAGGGTAGTGGTGGTGATGGTGGGTGAAGTAGTAGTAGTGGTAGTAGGTGGAGTAGTGGTAGTGGTTATGGGAGGTGTGGTCGTAGTGGTGCTGTGGTGGTGGTGGTGATCAATGTCATCCCCTTTTCTTTGTCTTCATCCCATGGGGCTGAGCCATCCTTTTTCTCCTTGTGCCCCTTGAGGAGGATGCTCCCCCTCGGGTGCTGCTAGGTTGATTCAGTGTGTAGATGGGGTCTACCGCAGTCTCCCCAGACTCACTAGGGCGTCCTGCAACTCCCGAATACCTCGGTCAGTGGCAACCACCTCCTGCCCACTGTCCTTGTTAGTAGCTTCTCATCACTCTATTCCTCCTCATCAGGAGGGTAGAAATCTTGATGGAACTAGCGGTGGGCATCTCCATGAGTGGGGGTGGAGGTGTAACATGTGCAGTGGTGGCCCTAGAAGTAGTGGGGCCAGACTCTCAACCAGCGCCACTCGTCATCATTGGAGTCATCAGATGAAAGAGCAATTTGCTCAACATCTGAGTCACTCTCCCGTGCGCCACTTACGCCTTGTCGGCGTCACGTAATCCGCCTGGGCCAGGTGCCCGAACAGTCTCCTCCAGGGGGTTTGACTTGCTTTCCCCTGTAGACCTTCATTCTCCAAGAGTTATGTCATCCATAATCTCAAGAGATACTACATCGTGGCTCTCCTTGGGTAGCAAAGGAAGCTTCTCATCTATAATCATCTGTAAGAATCTTGGGTACATACAGTAGCCTTCCTTGCCTTTGGCCTCAAGGTTCTTGATCAGGTAGGCAAATATCATGTTGGAGAAGCTGAAGGGGTGATTCAGCACTTGTGCCACATAGGCATTCTGGATTTGGTCTGATAAGTCATCAAATTCACCCCTTCCCGAAGCTATGCACTTCAGTATAATGTGAGACAAGTACTTGAGCTGCGGACACAGGATGCTTTTGTTTACCACACCCGCATTGATGTCCCCAGAGTACTTCTTCCTGAGGAAACATCCCCTCACAGTCATAGGGTGTAACATGGTTGGGTGAGCAGCATCATCACCCAGGTCCAGTACGTTGTCTAAGATCTGCAACTATCACCTCTATGTCTTGCCCAAAGATGGTACTCCTGATGCAGTACGGGTCACTAGATCTGTCAACTGATGCACCCTCCCAGAATGCCTGCTGTATAGACCTGTAGGGAGTGCATGGTGTAGATATTGCTCGGTGTATCCGTGATCTCTTTAGAGAAGCAATGATGCCAGCAAACTTGGCAGTGTTTTGAGTGGTGGCGTCCAAATGAGCACATATATTGTGCTTGGTGTTGATGGTCCATCAATCCGCCATAGATCTGTAATATAAGACACATGTGTATTAGATCATCACATAACAGAAAGTAGTTCACTCTAAACTATTTGATGTTAGTCTGGTTCAATCGTGTGATTGAACCAGACGATTGGGTTTAGTCGTTTGACCTAACATGCGACTAAATACAGTCGGGTGACTTATCATGCGACTGAGTTCAGTCGGGTGACTGAGCCTGTGACTGGTTCGGTCGGCGGACTGAGCTCATACACCTTGTTCATTCGATCGACTGGGTCATTCGCCCAGCTCAGTCGTGTGATTGTAGTTCATTCGGGTGTCCAGTCGCATGACAGACTGTCTGTTCGATTGAAATTTAAGTTATGAGCAATTCTTAATATTAGACATCATGGTTTGGCTCATTAGACTCGCAATAACCCTACTTAGCACCTAATAACCTTGACTTCAACATTTTACTTAGTTTTATTAGTTAAATAATCCAACAAAGTCTCGGTTCTTGTTAGGGCCGAATTCAGTAATCTAGGGCACAAATCGACTGCGATTTGGATAGATTGTAACGCATTGTACCTATATAAACACCAGCAATCGTCAGTAAACAAAAATTTGAAGTCAACAAAGGTCTGAGGAAAATTTGGCAAAGTAACGACACTCTAGGCGATTTTAGGGCGAATGAGGGGTGATGAGTATATGCGATCGACTATGGCCCTATTTATACTAAATATGGTTTCAATCAGGAGACTGGATCCATTCACTCTTTTCATTCGGGTGATTGGATCTCAGTCATGTGATTGGTTCAGTCGATCACATTCAGTCGGCTGACTGGGTCTCAATCGGGCGACTGACTCATTCGGACAACTCCAATCAGGCAAATGGCTCAATCTTGTAAGCCATTCGTGTGAATGGTTCATACTCATACTCCATTCTGTTGTATAGTGCATAAGTATGGTCTAATCGTACGACTTGTCCATACTCATGGTCCAGTTGTGCGAATGGATCATACTCATGATTTTGACTTTATGACAATTAGACATTCAACCCCTTTTAACGTTTGATTAACATTTTGATCATCGATCATCTCATGATCATCTAAATTTTGAAACATTTGATCACCTCAGTCGTGATCCTTTCAAACACATTTTGTCACTCAGACGTGACCCATTAACAGTTGAAAACACGTTTGGTCACCTCAGACGTGACCCTTTTAATTGATTAAATCCAAGATTGTATTTCACGACATAGTCCGACATATAACACTAAATTGACTAAAAGTTAAAACAAACAAAAGAGCTACCATTAAAAGACAAAACTAAAGATGTTTTTGTGATTTTGTGTGAGGTGGAAATTCTAAGATAGAAATCTAACAGATTTATTTCTTGAACAGACAGCTTCAAGTTATTTTGACCATAAGTGGAACGATTCATTATAAATCATACATAATCAAATCATTCAGGACGTGTTACCAAAATCATTTGATGCTAAATTTTTGTTTTCGTCAAGAGTCATTAGCAAGTTTAGGAAATCATACTAGTACTATAAGATGCACACATTGATTTGGACTTTCAAGAATTATAGCCACGATGATTGTCAGTATACTTGTCCACTTAAATCCATACAGACTTTTGACACAGATTGGTGATACATTAGGTTAATTATTTCAACAAGCATTTGTGGATCCACGCTTATTTGGTTAATCAACATTTCTCAGCAGATTTTTGAGCGATCTACGAGTATTTTGACAAAAAGAAACTATTCTTAGAGATTTCAAAGAGAAGCCAACCCTCAAGTCAGTGCCACCACACAGTAGAGAGGCGGCAAACAACGATGAATTCTAGAATATATAGGTTATGCTTATCCTCAGGTCAGTGCCACCGCACAGAAGAGGCACATAACCTATCTTCTTGTTTGAGAATTTTATTCTTTTTGCGCAGATAGAACCAACAACATAGGTTATTAGTTTGATTGCTTTTTGCAGTTTTCATCATGTGCTTTGCTCATATTTTGGTCATCCACACACATTTGTGGTGTTTATTTTGCTCGTCACCCCTTATTGGAACTCTGTTGATTGTGTTAACCAGTGATAAGGTGATAACCCACAGCTTGTTGAACAACTTAGTTTGATCTTGAGATCACCAACGAGGTCTACTTATCTATTGTGTTGAATCTACCAACACATCATCTAATGGTCTAGTAACCTCTAGGTCTACTTTTTCCGTGTTACGTTAGTAGCAGCTAGTTTTACTATCATTTTTCCTTTTATTTTTGCTTAGACTTCTCAGATATTCTTTGAATTTTGCATCTAATTCAATTTAAATCTTTTAAGGTCCTGAATGCTTTGTTCTTGTGTACTATCATTATCCATAGTCGTTGAATAGATATCTCAGATACGATCTCATTTCTATAGCTTTCCTGTCCTCCTGCCTCGTTCTTTTAATACTAACTTAACTTAACCTATTCTCCCCTTAAAATTCTAAAACCGTAAACGATTTGCATTTTTAGGATTTTAATAGGCTAAGAAATAAAAAAAATTAATTAAATTAAATAAAATTAAAGAAAATAAAAGAAAAATGACTCGACGCATCGGATCTAAACATGTTCATCTTCTGAAATTACATCACTTTTCTTTTTAACACCGTTGACCTCTAACAATATAGAAAACATGGTTATCAAAGGCTTTTGTATAGAGGTCAGGGCGTTGAAAATCCGTATTTATTTTAACAAATCTATTAGATTCTTTTCAAAACAATCACGTATAAAGTGATATTTAATGCCCATGTGTTTGGTCTTAGTGTTGATGCATGTATGTCCCTAGATCATGATTTGAAATGTAATGAATCTTGTCTGTCTGAGTATGATGTAATTGTATGATTATGAAATGACATAAATTGTTTGTTACTTGTGATGTTTAATATTTCATTATGAGTCGTGATTGAATTGATTGGGTTTATGATTGTTTGAATGGTTGCATATATGTTATATTAATTAAAACATTCAAACTTAACTTAATGAAGTTCTCATGCGAATGGCTCATGTGAATGAACCATAGCATGAATAACTTCACACGATTGACTCAGTCGCACGACTGAACCAGGAGACTGGATCAGTCGTACGATTGTAACATAAGATTGGCTCAGTCGCACGACTGAACACTCAGTCGTACGAATGAATCAACCGCATGGTTCAATCGCACGACTGAACCAGACTAATGGTTCAGTCGCACGATTGAATAATACCAACCTATAAATACAACTCGATTCGTGAAAAAGAGGAACTCTCAATTAATTACGATTCCAGACATACCCTAGCCGTCCAGAAACCTCTCAATTCGTTCCCCAAGTTCATAGAACACATTAGATCGATTCCCAATCGATTTCTAACGTTAGTTTCAATTCTTGATTGATTCTTCGTGTGTTCTCAGTGATTGGATCGCCAATCAAATAGGATTCCGCACTATTTGATCTGTTTACACGTTAATCTCTAGGTATTTCGGTCAAATACCAGGTCCTAACAAGTGGTATCAGAGCTTTGACTCTTGATTACGTGTTGATTCAATCAAGATTGCATAAAAGTTTGTGTTTTTGCACTAAAAACGCAATCTTTGGCATCAAAAGTGATCTTGGAAGTTCCCTGCTCAGCAAGTTTGGTTTCTACGGACTTAGGCGATTAGAACTTGTGAAATTTCGAATCTTTACGGCTGAAACCCGTCAAACCTAGAAATTTTCGCAAAATAGCAGCTTCAGTCGCACGAGTGACTCATTCGCACGACTGGACTCCATTCGCATTGCTCATACGCACGATTGGACATAGTCGCACCCTCATTCGGCCGACTGAACCGTTCGTTCGCATAGCTCATACGCACCAGATTCATTCGCCCGACTGAACCAATCGCCCAGTTCAGCCGCACGATTAAACCAGTCGCAGAGTTCATACGCACGATTAGATCATTCGCATCCTTCAGTCGCATCAGTGAAAGTTTGTTTGATTAGATTCTAAGTTTATTAGTCATGGAAGATCAGATGTCAGTCTTTACTGCTGGGAAGGACTCAAGGATACAGAACCTGCTGTTGCTTGAGAGTGAGGTGGGTAATCACAATAAACCACCAAAGCTTTTGACTTTAGATGAGTTTCCTCACTGGAAACAACGTTTTGAGATCTACCTTAATGGAGTAGATCCTAATCTGTGGGAAGCCATTGAGATCGGTTATAGTACACCGGTGGGAGCTGATGGAGTTAAGCTAACATTAAGCGGGATGACAGACGCGCAGAAAATCAAGTACAATGCAGAGAAAAGAGTTTATGCATTGATCACTCAGTCTATCCCCAAAGACATATTCCACCAGTATTCAGAGAACAAGCAGTCCAAGAAACTGCGGGATGAGCTAGAGAAGAGATATGATGGGAATGCGTCATTGAAGGCAATCAAGGCAAAGGAGTTAAAGAAGGAATTCGATAACTTCTCATCGATTGGTAATGAAAGTTTAGACGAAGTCATAGACAGATTCTACCACTTGATGAGCGAATTGCATACACATGGAGTGGAAACGACTATGGAAGAGAAAGTAAGCAACTTCGCAGACGGATTGCCTGATAAGTGGGCTACATTCGTGTCTAACCTGAGACAGAATGGAATGCTTGTAAAGCTGGATAAATGACTTCATTATTAACTTGCGAGAAGAAGCACTAAGGATGAAGTATAGAGCTCAGAAGTCTTCGTACACACAAAATCCAGCTTTATACAACGCCACGCCTCAAGCTAAGACATCTGGAGCACCACTCCAGACTGCTTTTGTGTCTAGCTCGTCAGGTCCTTCACATGCTTCTCCTTCTGGATCAGACACGTCTGGGTCGTCATGTACCCATTATATTGGATCAGAAGCAAGTGCTACCAAACTGAAGATCGAGAACCTCGGTAATGTGACCGTAGAAGTAGCTCGAGAGCATAGGATCTTTTAGCAGCAGTGGTTCATTCATATGATGGACTTGTTGCCAGGAAGATTGGAAACTGCCATCTGGCAGATGAGGACTACGAGCAGGTGGATGAAATGGAGCTTGAGAGGATGGATATAATGTGGGCCTTAGCTAGCGCTGTCGAAGGGCGAAGAAGTTTGTTAAGAAGACGGGACAGAACTTGATAGCTACTAAGGATACACCATTTGGCTTTGACAAGAACAAAGTGACCTGCTTCAACTGTGGAGAGAGGGGCACTTCAAAAGAGAATGTGTCAAGCCAAAGAAGATGGGTAATGGGAACCCGTTCTCGTCCTTTACTCGCCAAGACAAGCAAGCCTCCAGTTCTACTTCATCAAACAAGGATCCAAAAGCCTTGACTGCTCATGATGATGAAGGACATGATTGGAGTTTTAGGTTTGTCTCACCAGGAGAATCTAACATTGCCAGTGTTGAGGATATTGATGATGATTCTGCGAGTGAAGGTGATCTAGCAGTTGAGATAGCAATGTCACATAGTGAAGAAACAACTGCAGCCGAGGTCAGTTACAAGCCAAATGAGGAGATTTCCACGTCAGAGACAGAAAAGTCAGAATCACCAGAACCAGAGACATATGATGCTGCACTGATGGCTAACTCTTCTGAACCAACTCAGGTAAGTACGACTGACCAAATGTTAAATAATCATGCTTGTTCTGATTGTGATACTTTTAGGAATATCATAGATGAAAATTTTGCTAGGTTATTAGATCATAATGATAACTTAGTAAAAGATTTACGACTGTGCACTAAGGCTAATAGAGTACTAAAACAAAATGAGCATAGTTGATAAAGAAAAGATAGACCTATTGACTAAACAACTTAGGGAAACCGAAGTAGTGGCCTTTAACCAAGCAAATGACATTAGGTACTATCTAAACTCCCTAGAAGAAACTAAGAAGCAAAAGGCAGTTCTAGAAGTAGAAGTTAATTCATTAAAATAGAAACTGCATAGTTGGACTAGTTCTTCACACATAGTTGAACACTTAGTGAGAGAAAGGAATAACGTGGAGGGATTAGGCTACAAAGTTGTTCCACCACCACCTGAGACCTTGATGAACACTAAGTCTAGACCAGTAAATAATAACCCCATCAAGGATCATGTGGTGACTACTCCTCTTGTTACTGATCCAGACACCTCATGTTCATCTACTGAATCTGGACAAAAAACAAAAGGAGGCCACTTCAAAGGCAAAGGGTAAATTGCCTTGTGTTAATCTGGAAAATGAATTTGAAAAAGTTAACTTAAAGTCAGGGTTCAAACAGAGTCAAATCAGAACCTAAAAGGACTTCAAATGTTACTTTTTCACATGCTTCAAGTCAAAAACCAGTTAACCAAAAAGTGAAACAGGTTAAAACAGTAAATTTTGTTAAATCACTGAAAACATCAAACATACAAGAGTCAAAAACTAAAGTGATTGATGTTACTAGAGTGTCACGCACTTCTCCACAAAGAAAGTCTACTCATAAAGTTGATAGCAGGTCATGCTACAACTGTGGAGAATGTGGACACATTGCTTCCTATTGTCCTTCTATCAGACACCTAGGAAGAAGATTGATCTTCAGGACTCTAGACCTAGGTCTTCTAAGAGGAGTTCTCTAACTCCACCTAGAAGAGCTAGTGAACCTAAAGTCCAACCTATAAGCCATACGACTGTTTATCATCAACAGGCATTGCACAAATCTGGCTTATGGAAAGAAAAGTCAACCTAGTGTCTGATACTGATGACAAGAAGGAACCTGAGCTACCCTCACCCTCTAAGGGTCAATGGGTGGAGTTTATGATGTGTGATGCCTCTGAGAAACCCAAGACAATAAAAGCTTGGGTTCCTAACCTAAACTAATTCATTTACTTTGTATGTGCAGGGTGTTCGATACAGTGCTGAGAGTAACACGTGGATTATAGACAGCGGAGCATCCAGGCACATGACAGGAAATAGAGCCCTTTTATCAAACGTCAAACAAATAAAAGGAGGGCATGTTTCCTTTGCAGGAAACAAAGGAGGCTATATCACAGCTTAGGGAGAAGTGGGAAATCAGAAAGTTAAGTTTGATAAGGTGAACTATGTTCAACAACTTCAGAACAACTTACTTTCTGTTTCCCAAATCTGTGATAAAGGATTTAAAGTCATCTTCGACAACAAGAAGTGTTACATGCTAAAGAAAGAATATATGATCCCAGAGGACCAAGTTCTAATGACTGCTTCAAGATATAAAGACTTTATGTCTTGGATCTGTCAACAGCTGCTACAACGGATCATGAGGTTCAGTGCTTTCTATCTAAAGCTACTGAGAAGGATTCAATCTCCTGGCATAGGAGAATAGGACACATTAGTCAAAGGAAGATGAATCATTTGATTCAGAAGGATTTAGTGAGAGGAGTAAATGTCAAGAACTTCCAACTTCTGACTTTTGTGTAGCTTGCAAAAAAGGCAAACAGACAAAGAAGTCTCATAAGGAAAAGAAAGTTCATTCAATAGAACTTCCTCTTGAGCTTCTTCACATGGATCTATTTGGTCCAGTTAGTACAAGGAGCATTGTAGGTGACGTGTACTGTTTTGTGGTCACTGATGACTACTCAAGGTTCACTTGGGTAATGTTTCTAAAATCCAAATCAGAAACATTAGAGACATTCAAGGAATTAGTAACCACACTAGAATCTCTCTACAAGCTAAAAGTTAGACAAGTACGCTCAGACAACGGGACAGCATTCAAGAATCAAGGGATGGAGGCATACTGCAAGGAAAAGGAAATTGTGCATCAATTCACTTCTGCATACACGCTTCAGATGAATGGTGTTGCTGAGAGAAAGAACAGAAGCTTGATAGAGACTGCACGGACTATGCTGGCAGACTCGAAACTGCCTATCCAATTTTGGAATGAGGCAGTAGCTAATGCATGTTATACACTGAATCGAGTTTCGATTGTCAAGCGCCACAGAAAGACATGTTACGAGCTACTACAAACACGCACACCGAATTTGGAGTATCTCGAACCATTTGGCGCGCCGTGCACACTTCTGAAGAAAACACTAGAAGGTAAATTCAGCGACAAGGCGGATGAAGGAATATTTCTAGGATACAACATACCGAACAAGAGGGTTTACAACAACTCAACGGGTCTAGTAGAAGTGTGGTGTAATGTTGACGTTCTAGGATACAACATACCGAACAATATTTCTAGGATACAACATACCATCTACTGGCAAAGGACCTGCCTACTTTTTCGACTATGATGGATTCTTCAAGTCCTTGAACATCCCTCTCTCTCCCTCGGATGACGAGTTAGCTACACGGATGATGGATGATATCTTGAATACACCAACATCTAGCTCACAGGGAGAATCATCTACTCAGTCAGGGGGAGTAGTCGATGACATTGACTCCTCCTCTGAAGATGAAGCTGAAGAAGATGACCAGAACAGTCAGGAGGAACAGGTTCCAGTTCCTAAAATTCCACAAGCATCTACCAGTGATGCACCTTCGACTTCGGAGCCTCAAACTCCAACTACCTCAGATGCAGAACCAAATGTTCATAATCTTGGTTCTGAGGTGGCTGTCCTACTACTCCAGGATCACGACTAAACGTCTATCATCCCCTTGACAATGTTATAGGGGATGTCAGATCAGGAGTACAAAACAGAAATCAGCTATACTCAGCTGATTACGCCTCAGTTATGGAGAAAGGTTACATTCATGATGGTGCTTATCGATGTTTTGTTTCGCAGGTTGAGCCAAAATATGTCAGTGAAGCACTAATTGATGAGGCGTGGGTGAGTGCCATGCAAGAAGAACTTCTGCAGTTTAAGAAGTTAGGTGTATGGACTCTGGTTGATAGACCTAAAGGTGCTAAAGTCATTGGCACCAAATGGGTACTAAAATGCAAGTAGGATGACCAAGGAGTCATTATCAGGAACAAAGCTCGACTGGTGGTTCAAGGTTTTCGCCAAGTCGAGGGGATTGACTATAATGAGGTGTTTGCACCCGTGGCAAGGATGAAAGCTATTCGTATCTTCCTTGCCTATGCATCGTACATGAAGATTAAAGTCTACCAATTAGATGTGAAGAGTGCATTCCTTCATGGGGAAATCAGGGAAACAGTCTATGTAAGTCAACCCGAGGGATTTGAAGACCCTTATCATCGGGATAGAGTTTACAAGCTCGACAAAGCTTTATATGGGCTTCATCAAGCTCCTCGAGCTTGGAGTGAGAAACTCTCGACTCATCTTGTGAAACACGGCTTTCGCAGGGGAGTCATTGACTGTACACTGTTTATTAAAGAAAAGGATGGCGACCTACTGCTTGTACAGATATATGTTGATGACATAATCTTCGGGTCAAAGAACGAAGAGTTATGCAAAGAGTTTGAAGCAGTGATGAAGAAAGAGTTTGAGATGAGTTCTATGGGGGAGATGAAGTTCTTTCTCGGGTTACAGGTGGATCAAACACCTAATGGGATCTTTCTAAATCAGACCAAGTATGTAGGAGACATTCTCAGTCGCTTTGACATGGAGAATGCTTCTGCTGCTGGGACTCCACTTGCTACGAATCATGATATAGCACCTGATGAGAATGGAGATCTGGTAGATGCCACTATGTACCGAGGAATGATTGGATCCCTCATGTATCTCACTACCTCAAGACCTGATATTATGTATGCTACATGTCTATGTTCTAGATATCAGGATAAACCAAAGGTCAACCATCTGATCGGGGTCAAGAGGATTTTTCGTTATCTGAAGGGTACACCCACACTTGGATTGTGGTATCCTCATGATGATGACTTTGAACTTACCGCGTATAGTGACTCGGATTACGGGGGATGCAAGATGAACTACAAGTCTACATCAGCGGGGTGTCAATTCTTTGGGAGAAGATTAGTTACCTGGCAGTGTAAGAAGCAGACATTGGTTGCATTGTCAACCTGTGAAGCCGAATATGTTGCTGTTGCAAGTTGCTGTTGACAAATCATTTGGATTCAATAGCAAATGCGGGATTACGGTTTAAATTTCTCATCTACTCCTATTTTTGTTGATAACTCTGCTGCAATTGCAGTAACTAAAAATCCGGTTCAACATCCTAAGACCAAACACATCGGTATTAAATACCACTTCATAAGAGACTGCTTTGAAAAGAACTTAATTGATGTGGTTAAAATTAATACTGATTTTCAACGCGCTGACCTCTATACTAAAGCCTTTGTTAAACCACGTTTTCAATATTTGCTAGAGGTCAACGGCGTGAAAAAGAAAAGTGAGGTAATTCCTGATGATAATAATGTGTAATCCGATGTAGTTTAGTTAAAGTTTATTTTATTTTATGTTATCTGTTTTATTTTCGTCTGCTATATTTAAACTCATGTTATTTTGCTGTTTATTAAAATCCAAAAATAATTAAACCAGAAATGATTTTAGTATTTTAGGGGGGAGAATATGTCAGCAAGTTAAGATTAAAAAAAAAGGAGTCTGGAACAGCTTCTTGCACGGATTTGAAGATGAGCAAAGCATATTCACCCAGAGGTTCGTTTGTCAAATAAGTTCGATGTGTACCCCATTATTCGTCGGATTTCCAGAATAGGTGAATGTAATTGGAACACGAAAGAGATAAGAGAAGATGTCAGCAGTTGTTGCTGATGTTGTGGGGTAGTCAGGAGCATCTGACTACTTATGGGCCAATCAAGTTATATTTATCCGCACAGAATGGATTCTGCTTCTTAGGGGGAATCCTTGTATATAGAAAGTGAAGACGCAATCAGAAAGTGATGATGTGAACCGGTTTCCGATGATGAATCTTTGTGCGTGCTGATTTGGTTGATGTTGTCAGCTGTGGATTGGAACCTTCAACCTTTTGCCCAATACACCATGTCAAGACGCAAGGAGAGCACAATCTCTATATATTGGGATATGCTGAATGTGAGGGGGATTTATGCAGGTGGTGATGTTAATCAGGTTAGCCTGTGTGAAGATTGAAGCAATGGAAAACTGTTCGTATCATTATCTGGAAAAATCAGTCATATGGGGAATCTTGCTGCTGTGATGGTGTTCTGCAATTTAAACGAAAGCTATTGTGCCTAAATTCATTTTCAGGGATGAGGTAGTAACCTGACGGATCAGCAACGTTGGCCAAAATGGTTTTCGTTTGATTCTATTGGCAACCAGAGCAAAGATTGACTGAAGATTGTAAGAGGTGTTATCTACTATTCGCAAGCAACGTACAAGGGGGAATTTGTTGGAGCATATATAGTCATATGTAGTGTGTCCGTCGCTTGTCGAATAGTCTAGGCTTAATGTAATACACCTGATATGTTGTAAACACATGAAACTGGGTCATTCGTAGGAGCATATGCGAATGAGACTCAGTCGTACGACTGAGCCATGCTGATGGACCAGCCGTGCGACTGAGAGATGCGATTGGGACATTTGTAAGACTGAACCATAAGAATGGTCTAGTCGTACGATTGAACCATACGCATGGTCCAGTCATACGATTGGACCATACGCATGGTCCAATCGTACGAATGGGCCCAGTCGCATTTGACATGGGCCGAGGCCTATATATACAAGTTTTAATGTGTAGAGAGTAAGGGGGTTGAGATAGGAGTCTGCCCGGAGCCTAGGGCTGCCAGATGAGAGGGGAGATCATGCTCGATCTTCCCCTTGCCAAGAGTCTTGATTCATATGTTGTAACGAACTTGTAATCGTTAGGTTTTATCAATGAAACCATTCAATTATAGTTCGAAAAATTTTACCTGGTATTTGACCGAAGTACCTAGAGATTAACGTGTAAACCAGATCAAATAGTGCGGAATTCTATTTGATTGGCGATCCAATCAGTGAGAACACACGGAGAATCAATCAAGAATTGAAACTAACGTTAGAAATCGATTGGGAATCGATCTAATGTGTTCTATGAACTTGGAGAAGAATTGAGAGATTTCTGGACGGCTAGGGTACGTCTGGAATCGTAATTAATTGAGAGTTCTCTTTTTCACGAATTGAGTTGTATTTATAGATTGGTATTATTCAATCGTGCGACTGAACCATTAGTCTGGTTCAGTCGTGCGATTGAACCATGCGGTTGATTCATTCATACGACTGAGTGTTCAGTCGTGCGACTGAGCCAATCTTATGTTACAATCATACGACTGGTCCAGTTTCCTGGTTCAGTCGTGCGACTGAGTCAATCATGTGAAGTTATTCATGCGTATGGTTCATTCGCATGAGCCATTCGCATGAGAACTTCATTAAGTTAAGTTTGAATGTTTTAATTAATATAACATAATGTGCAACCATTCAAACAATCATAAACCCAATCAATTCAATCACGACTCATTAATGAAATATTAAACATCACAAGTAACAAACAATTTATGTCATTTCATTAAACAATACAAAGTACATCATACTCAGACAGACAAGATTCATTACATTTCAAATCATGATCTAGGGACATACATGCATCAACAAACTCCCCTTTGGACCTAGATCTATCTAATCTCTTGTCTTCTGCATAACCTCCTTATACTTCTTGTACTTCTCCTCCTTAGTGACTCCTGCGTGAATCTCAAACGCAAAACAAAGTCGTATAACATTTTGGAACTGGAGGGCTTGTACAATGTCTTGTGTGTCATAGAACGGTGGCCACTTGTATAATGTATAGACATCATTAGCAGACAAGTTGGTTAGCCACATCGGGTCGAATACCCTGATAGTATCCATTTGGCCCTCTTTATTCAGAACTATGACAACTTCAGCAGTTCTCCAATCATAGTACCACCATTTGAAGTGTGGAGTGAAGTCCTGTGGCATTTCCCTAAGAGGGATTCTCGACATAGTGCGCGGAGGACTCCACTTCAACACAATCTTGGGCTTGCCAGTACTGGCATCAACCTCAGACCTTCTTATATACCTCGTAGGCTGTTGTGGTCTGAAGTTAACCCATCTGGTGTGGTACTCCTTCTTCAGGGCAGCCTCGAACCAGCCTGACATTTTCCGTGGGTCAGCATACAGCAGCTTTAGCTTAGCCAGCTGGTTGAGCTCAAAACCAGGTAGAGTCTTCAGATCATGTGGAAATTTGAAGTACTCTATGCCATGTTCCCTCTTAACTGCATACGCGTTAAGGTCATCAAAATAAGCCCATGCAATAATCCTTCCTGACACCTTATGGTGTTTCTTGACTCTGTAGAGCTTGGTGTAGGCATCTTTCTTTGGTGCAGCACGCTGGGCTCTAACTTCTTCAAAACAGGCAGCCCACTCAGCCTTTCGAATGTCTACGCCATCATTTGAGGCTTGGGCTGTTCCTTCGGTCTTTCCTGTTTCCTGCTCCATCTTGTCTAGTACCTCAAACATATCACTGACTAGGGACTCACCCAGATTGGGGACCATATTACCCTCGTTGTCAGTGTACTGAGGGTACTCTTCTGCAGTAATATCTTCAACCTCAACTTCATCAACGTCATTTAGTTCTTCATCACTGGTTGAATCAACTGTTGGAGCATCCTTGACAATTTCATCAGGGTGAGTCTGAACATCTCTGCCGGTTGCTCGTTAGATAGGTCATGAATTATTTCCCCTTCTTCAGGGGTATAACTCACAGACCTTCTTATAATCCCTTGCAGATCAAGAGTCATGGTTAGTTGAGTCTTGACCTGTTGAAGGGGAGCAATGTCAAACTCATCCGTTTGAAAGTTTGGATCTGTTTGATTTAAACATTCAACACATAAACCATTAGTAAGTGATCAAACAGAATTATATCAACTTAATATATAAACATTCAACACACAAACCATTAGTAAGTAATCAACCAGAATTATATCAACTTAATATATAAACATTCAACACACTTGTTTTTCATTCCATGATTCAATCACAAAATAAATAAATACATAAGACATCTAATCTGTACTTTTGTCTTGAATCCTGGGCTCGTCGCTCGGAGGAGCAGAAGTGGTAGATGGCTGATCCTGTCGATTCTTCGATCTTCGCTCTTGACCAGAAGTAGAGGCCGATGCAGCCGCATCCCCTCCTTCTGCTTCGTCATCATCATCTCTACCTTCTGTCCTTTCTTCCTCTGTCTCTTCTTCATCCTCATCATCTTCCTCGTCGTCATCATCATCTTCATCATGACCATCTCCATCATCCCCATCACCCTCCTTTATCTTCAAAGGCTCATCCTTTGACCCCTTTAACCTCAGCATAATCGTCTTGTTGGTCGTCTCAACTCCTCTATACGTTTGGCTAATTGGGCCTGCTGGTCCTGGAGTTGGGACATCTCGACTCTCCTAGCATCGATTAGCTGGGTCTGCTGCTCTATCACCCGAGCCTGCTCTGCCAACTGCTGAGACTGGGCAGCAGTCAGATCGATCAACTGGCGAATCTGCGCCGCTTTCTCTTCATCTGCAGCTAGCAGGCGCATCACCATACGGTTAAGCGCCGACAGCTGCTCCTCTACCCCGATGTGAGGTAGAGTAGATCCATATACATGTGATGGCTGGGTTGAAGGTTCGGCATGATGTGAGGTGGTGGTGGTAGTAGCAGTGGTGAATATGGGTCGGTAAGTAGGTGCTGGTGATGTAGGTGTGAATGGTATGGTGGTGGATTGGAAGGATACAGTGGTGGTAGGTAAGGTGGTGGCTGTGGTGATGGGTGGTATGTCAGTGGAGGTGGTAGTGGTGGCTGTGGTGGTGGAAGTAGTGGTAGCAGTGGTAACGAAGGTCAGGCGACGCTTCTTCTTCTTCAGTCCGTGGGGTTGAGCCATCCTCTTCCTCCTAGTCCCGGTGGAAGTGGATGCTCCCCCTACAGCTCTGCCCACTGAACCCGGAGCATAGCTTGGGTCAGTCTCTCTCTCAGTGGAGTCCCGAGGGTGTTCATCAACCACCCTAAGCCCGTGTTCTGTGGGAACAACTTTGCTTCCAACAGTCCTAGTGAGGGGCTCCTCATCCGACTCCTCCTCTTCTTGATCACCAACAATGAACCCCTGATGGAAACCGGCCGTCTCAGCAACCTCTCCGGCAGTGTCAGACCCCGGGGGAATAACATCTGACTCAGTGCCTGTTTGTGTAGCAGGCATATCATCCCCGGTGTTGCCGCTGTCATCATCATCAGAATCCATATCTGGTAGGAGCAACCTCTCATCATCGGAGTCGCTGTCATCATGACGCCATTTGCGTCTGCGAGGCGCCACATACCTCTCGTTGGCTAGGTGGCCAATCAGTCTCTTCATTTGGGGCTTTACCTGCTTTCCCCTGTAAACTCTCATCCTGCCCAGAGTAGTATCATCCATAATCTCTAAGGCCACTGCGTCATGATTCTCTTTGGGCAACTGTGGCAGCTTCTCGTTGAAGACGAGTTGTAAGAATCTGGGGTACATACAAAACCCCTCTTTACCCTTGGCCTCCAAGTTCTCCACTATGTAGGAGAATATCATGCTGGAAAAACTGAAGGGGTGGTTCAGAACCAGTGCCACGTAGGCATTTTGAATCTGGTCTGAGAGGTCGTCAAACCCACCCCTCCTCGATGCAACACACTTAAGGATCACGTGTGCTAAGTACTTGTACTGGGGGCTTAGGTTGCTCTTGTTGAGCACACCTGAGTTGATATCCCCAACGTACTTTATCCTCAGGAAGCATCCTCTCACTGTCAACGGATGTAGTCTAGTAGGATGATCAATGTCGTCCCCAAACTCTAGGACCCTCTGAATGTCGGCAGCAGAGATCTCAATATCATGGCCCAATATAGAGCTCCTAATACAGTACGGCTCACGAGAGCGGTCTACCGAGGCATTCTCCCAGAATGCCTGATGGAGTGATCTATATGGCGTGCAAGGCGTGGAGATAGCCTTATGAATCCGGGACCGTCTCAGAAAGGCTATAATGTCAGTAAAATCGGCCCCGTTCCTGGTGGTGTGATCCAAATGAGCATAGATGTTGTGCTTTGGATTTATGGACCACCTTTCTACCATTTACCTGAAACACACAAGACATAGAACCATTAGTACATAAGACATGAAAAATTCTGTTCTAAGTGTAAAGTTGAAAGTCATTCTGATTCATTCGTGCGAATGAATCATGCGACTGAAGTCAGTCGTCTGTTCTTTCATGCGACTGGACTCATTCTGGTCAATGTGACGAGCGATTGGGTTCAATCTGCTGACTGAGTCTACGAATGGTTCAGTCGGCCGACTGAGATCAATCGTATGGTTCATTCGGCCGAATGACCCAGTCGCCAGATTCAATCGCGCGATTGAAGTTCATCCGGACGACCAGTTGCCTGTCTCAGTTGTTCAGTCACCTGTGGTTCGAGTCTTGATCAATACGAATGATTTAACATGGATTACCGGTTCAATATACTCGCATTCTTGTTACTAATAACCTATTAACCTTAATTTTAACATTTTGCATAGTTGAAGTAGGTTATTAGGTCGCGTTCTGTCTGTTTCTTGTTTTCATTCAAATTTCACCACATTATGGTTCAATCCTTATGATTTCAATGAAACAAGACTTCAATGTACCTGTATAATGAATGGCGAACGTTAGTGAATCAAAAACAATGATAAACTAGTGCTAATAAAATTTTGGCAGAGTAACGGTAGGGAGTGCGATTTATGGGCGATTTGGGAGTGATGAGTGAAATGCGATCGACACAGCCCTTTAAATACTGAAGCTGGGCTCAGTCGGCCGACTGGCCTCAGTCTCCTAGTTCATTCGAGCGACTCAGGCTCAATCGTACGATTAGCCCAACCAGTCGCATGCATTTGACCGACTGAGATTCAGTCGGTCGACTGGCTTAGTCATGCCTTTCATTCGCATGTTCAGTTGACCGAATGAGTTTCAATCGGTCAACTGACTCATTCACCCTCTTCCAATCGGTCGAATGGACTATTCTGATGAGCCATTCGTGTTAGTGGAAGCCATTCGCATGGTTGGTCCATTCTCATGGTCCAATCGTGCGAATGGGTCACACTTAGTTAATTTTCTGCCATTTATACCATTTACATTTAAGCCCTTTTAAATTAATTGAAATTAATGTTATGAGCCTTTGATCATCTCAGACATGATCATTTTATTTTGAAAACATTTTGATCACCTCAGACGTGATCCTTTTAAACACTTTAGTCACCTCAGACGTGACCCTTTTAAACACTTTAGTCACCTTAGACGTGACCCTTTTAAAAACACTTTGTCACCTCAAACGTGACTATTTTAAACTTTCAAAGCACATATGGTCATCTCAGACATGACCCTTTTAGTGATTTGATTCCTTTTGATTTTCCTGATGTAGCCCGACACACGCCTACAATTAAAATTAAAAACAACTAACTAATTTAAAACCTTAAACTAATTTCATAAACAAACTTATTTTGGCTTTTGTGAGAGATAAATCCAGAGATTGATATCTACGGGATTTGGTTCGGGAGTAGACAGCTTCAACTTAGATTGATCATATCTGGACCAATTCAATTTTGGAATCATACAGGTAAGTCAAATCATTTGGGACTTGTTATTAAAACTTTTTGATACTTAAATTCTCGGTGTTCATCCAGAGTCGTTAGCAACTTAAGGAAATCATACTGGAACTTTTAGATTTTCACATTGATTTGAACTCTTTAGAATGTAGCCACTAAGATTGTCAGTATGTTTGTCCACTTAAATCCATACACAGACTTTTGACGCAGACTGGTGACTGATTTAGGTTTAATTATTTCAACTAACATTTGTGGATCCCACACTTATATGGTAATCAACATTCCTCAAAAGCTTTTGAGCGGTCTACGGGTATTATTACAAGAAGAGACTATTCTTAGAGCTTTCAAAGAGAAGCCTGTCCTCAGGTCAGTGCCATCGCACAGCAGAGAGGCGGCAAACAACAATGAATTCTACAATATCTAGGTTATGCTTATCCTCAGGTCAGTGCCATCGCACAGCAGAGAGGCACACAACCTATCTCCTTGTTAGAGCAGCTTATGTTATTTTACACAATGTGCACCAACAACATAAGTCATTAGCTTTATTGCATTTGTCTTTCATTTTTTTCTTGCTTTGCTCTAATTATGGTCATCTGCACACATTTGTGGCATTTAAATGCTCATTACCCCTTATTGGAATATATTTGATTGTGTAACCAGTGATAAGATGGAAGCCCACAGTCAGTTGAACAACTTAGTTTGATCTTGAGATCACCAATCAGGTCTAATTGTCTATTGTGTTAAATCTACCAACATATAATTTGTGGTCTAGCAGCCTCTAAGTCTACTTTCTTTGTGTCACCTTAGGAGTTGCTAGTTTTCTATCATCTTCCCTTTTTATATTGCTTAGACTACACAGACTTATACTTTGAATTTTTGCATCTTTTCGAAACTTAAATTTTTAAAGTCCCTCTTGATTTGTTCCTGTGTACTATCATTTTCCAAAGGTATTGGATCGGTATCACAGACACAATCTACCTTATTTCAGCTAGTTACCCCTTCTCCCTCATTTTTTTTAGTTTGGAACAAATGCGAATGAGTCAATGCGGATGGCTCATTCGTGCGATTGAACATACGACTAGTCCAGTCGCACGACTGAACATACGACTGGTCCAGTCATACGAATGGCTAATTCGCATGGTCCAGTCGTACGAATGGTCCATTCGCATGGCCCGGTCGTACGAATGGTCCATTTGCATGGCCCAGTCGCATGAACGGGTCTGCACGCAGATTTTCAGATCTGCAGCCGCCAGGGCTGCCCAAAACCCTAATCTGACGAATTCAACATGAACCGAAACAAAGTAGACATCATCAGCTTCAAAAGGGTGACAGGAACATGGTTTCGAATTCGATTTCAACATAGAAGCAACACACGTAACAAGATCTGAGCAAAACACGAAGAACACGAAGTGGGTTTAACGTCAAGATCTGAAATTCAATCCAGAAATCAAGAGCTCGGGTTGCTAGAATGATTGTTAGATCATTCCAGCAGTAACCGGCTCTGATACCAATTGTGAAGTCGCTAGATCGGTAAACATCAGAGCATGTTCTTGACGGAAGGATAAACAACAGCACAAACCAAAAAGTCAAATAATAATACGAAGTATAATTGAATGGTTTCATTGATAAAACCTAACGATTACAAGTTCGTTACAACATAAGAATCAAGACTCTTGGCAAGGGGAAGATCGAGCATGATCTCCCCTCTCATCCGGCAGCCCTAGGCTCCGAGCACACTCCTATCTCAACCACCTTACTCTCTACACATTAAAACTGGTATATATAGGCCTCGGCCCATGTCAGATGCGACTGGGCCCATTCGTGCGATTGGACCATGCGTATGGTCCAATCGTACGACTGGACCATGCGTATGGTTCAATCGTACGACTGGACCATTCTTATGGTTCAGTCTTACGAATGTCCCAATCGCATCTCTCAGTCGCACGGCTGGTCCATTAGCATCGCTCAGTCGTAGGACTGAGTCTCATTCGCATATGCTCCTACGAATGACCCAGTTTCATGTGTTTACAATATATCAGGTGTATTAGATTAAGCCTAGACTATTCGACAAGCGACGGACACACTATATATGATTATATATGCTCCAACACTTAGGATGTTGGACAGGATTTTTTGGTAAGGCTATTGCAGCAGAATTATCAACAAATATAGGGGTGTTAGAAAATTTCAAACCGTAGTCTCGCATCTACTGTTGAATCCAGATGATTTGAGAGTAGCAGCTTGTCGCAGGAACATATTCAGCTTCACAAATTGACAGCGTAACTAATGTCTACTTGTTACACTGCCACATGACTAATCTTCTCCCAAAGAATTGACATCCTACTGAGGTGGATTTGTAGTTCATCTTGCAGCCGCCATAATGTGAGTCACTGTATGCGGTAAGCTTGAAATCATCGTCATGAGGATACCACAACCCAAGTGTTGGTGTACCCTTCAGACAACAGAATATCCTCTTGACCCCTATAAGATGGTTAAATTTTGGTTTCGCCTGATATCTTGAACAAAGACATGTCGCATACGTGATATCAAGTCTTGAGGCAGTGAGGTACATGAGGGATCCAATCATTCCTTGGTACATGTTGGCATCAACCAGATCACCATGTTCGTCGGGCGCCACATCATGGTTTGTAGCAAATGGAATCCCAGCTGCGGAAGCATTCTCCATGTCAAACCAACTGAAATATCCCCTACATACTTTGTCTGATGTAGAAATATCCCCTTTGGTGTTTGATCCACCTGTAGCCCGAGAAAGAACTTCATCTCTCCCATGGAACTCATTTCAAATTCTGCCTTCATTACTACTTCAAATTCTTTACATAAGTCTTCGTTCTTGGAACCAAAGATTATGTCATTAACATAAATCTGAACAAGCAGTAGATCACCATCCTTTTCTTTGATGAACAGTGTACAGTCAATTACACCTCTGCGAAATCCATGTTTTACAAGCTAAGTTGAGAGTTTTTCATACCATGCTCTTGGGGTTTGGTGAAGCCCATAAAGAGTCTTATCCAGTTTGTAAACTCTGTCCTGATGAAATGGATCCTCAAATACTTCGGGTTGACTGACATATATTGTTTCCCGGATTTCACCATGAAGAAATGCACTCTTTACATCCAGTTGATAGACTTTAATCTTGATTTAAGAGGCATAGGCTAGGAAGATACGGATTGCTTCCATCCTCACCACTCGTGCAAATACTTCACTGTAATCAATTCCCTCGACTTGTCGAAATCCTTGAACTACAAGTCGAGCCTTATTCCTGATGATGACACCTTGGTCATCTTTCTTACATTTCAAGACCCATTGTGTGCCAATGACCTTAGCACCTTTAGGTCTATCTACCAGTGTCCATACACCTAACTTTTTGAACTGTAGAAGTTCTTCTGGCATGGCACTCACCCATGCTTCATCATTTAGGGCTTCACTGACGTATTTTGGAACAAACTGAGACACAAAACAACGATAAGCTCCATCGTGAAGATACCCTTTTTCCATTATCAAGGCATAATCAGCTAAATACAGCTGATTTCTTGTCTGAACTCCTGATCTGACATCCTCAATGACATTGTCCAGGGGATGATAGACATTTAGGCATGATCCAGGTGTGGGGGAACAGCTACCTCAGAATCAAGATTATGAACATTTGGTTATGTATTTGAGGCAGTAGGAGTGTGTGGTTCCGAAGACTCAGAGGCATCAACGTCAGATGCTTATGGACATGCAGTAGTAGGAACCTGTTGCTCCTAAGTGTCCTGATCATTCTCCATGGCTTCATCTTCAGAGGAAGAGTCACTTACCTCGAGTGCTCCCCCTGACTGGTTAGGTGATTCACCTAGTGAACCAGATGATGTAGAGTTTGGTGATGATGTGTTTAAGACATCATACATCATTTTGGCTACTAACTCATCGTCAGAAGTGGAGAGAGGATTATTGAACGTCTTGAAGAATCCATCATAGTCGAAAAAGAATGCGGGTCCTTTTCCAGCATGAGGAATGGTGTATCTCTGAACGCCGACGTTACACCACACTTCTACTTGACCCGTTGAGTTGTTGTAAACTCTCTTATTCGGTATGTTGTATCCTAGAAAGATTCCCTCTTCAGCCTTCTCGCTAAACTTGCCTTCTTGAGTTTTCTTCAGTAGGGTGCATGGTGTGCCAAACGGTTCAAGATACTCTAGATTTGGTTTACATCATTGAAGTAACTCGTAACACGTCTTGCCATGTCGTTTGACTACCAGGACTCGATTCAACGTGCAACATGCATTTGCAACAGCCTCATTCTAAAATTGGATAGGTAGTTTCGAGTCTGCTAGCATCGTTCTGGCAGTCTCTATCAAGCTTTTGTTTTCCTTTCAGCAACCCCATTCATCTATGGAGTGTAGGCAAATGTGAACTGATGTACAATTCCCTTTTCTTTGCAGAATGCCTCCATCCATTGGTTCTTGAACTCTATTCCATTGTCTGAGCGGACTTCTCTTACCTACAGCTTGTAGAGTGACTCCGGTGTAGTTACTAATTCTTTGAATGACTCAAATGTTTCTGATTTTGATAACAGAAACATAAACCAAGAGAATCTTGAGTAGTCATCTGTAACTATAAAGCAGTACAAGTCGCCTATGATGCTTCTTGTACTGACTGGACCAAACAAATCCATGTGAAGAAGTTCAAGAGGAAGTTATATCGAATTAACTTTCTTTGCCTTATGAGACTTCTTAGTCTATTTGCCTTTCTTGCAGACGACACAAAAATCCGGGAGTTGGAAGTTCTTGACATTGACTCATCTAACTAGATCATTCTGGATCAAGTGATTCATCTTCCTTGGATTGATGTGTCCCATTCTCCTATGCCAGGAGCTAGAATCCTTCTCAGTAGCTTTGGCAAGAAGCATTGAACTTGATAATCCGTTGTGGTGGCCTTTGATAGATCCAAGACGTAAAGGTCATTATATCTTGAGGCTGACATTAAGACTTGGTCCTACGGATTCACATAATCCTTTTCCATGACATAACACTCTTATTGTCAAAAACTACCTTAAATCCTTTATCTCATATTTGTGAAACAGAAAGCAAATTATTTTGAAGTTGTTGAACATAGTTTACCTTGTCAAACTTCACTTTCTGATTCCCCACTTCCCCTCGAGCTGTGATGTAACCTCCTTTGTTTCCAGCAAATGAAACATGACCCCCTTTGATTTGTTTGTGTTGGACCAAAAGAACCAATGAGCCTGATCAGAAAAACCTCTAAGTCCTACAGACATCACAACAACTGCTGAAGACTTGATCAGCTGTTGTAACAAAGTCTGAAGATCAACAGCTGAAGACTAAAGTACTGAAGACTTCAACAACTGAAGACTAAAGTACTGAAGACTTCAACAGCTGAAGACTAAAGTACTGAAGACTTCAGTAGCTGAAGACCAAAGTCTAAAGATCAACAGCTGAAGAAAAAAGTACCGTAGATTAACAGCCAAAGTACAAAGACTGAAGACATCAGCTGATGACAACAGCTGAAGTTCAAGTATAAATACTGAAGCCTTCATAGTTTGTTACAACAGCTGAAGAAGCATTCTTCAGTTGTTGTGATGGTTTCCTTTCAGTAGTTTTCTTTTTGTTTCAGTATTTGTAAAACGACTGAAGAGCATGTTCTTCAGTCGTTGTAGTTTCAGTAGTTTTCTTTTCAGTAGTTGTAGTGATAGTTAACACTTAGCATTTTTGTAAGAAGATGTCAGTGTTTGACATCTTCAGTAGTTGTGTTAACTATTAGTAGTTTGAATAAATTCTGTTAGATCTCACTATCAAGTGACATCAGCAGACGTCACATCTCTTATATAAGAGGTGTTGACCTAATTGTATGGGTGACATTCTGTTACCACGAAAGAGAATATTGAATGAAATATCTTTTGCAGAATTCTCTCTGTCTATAACCGTTTGTTCTTACCTTGAATATCTTTTGTGTTCTTGTGAATTGGCTAATTCATTGTTTGATTTCCGCTGCTATACTCTCTAATCAATCAAACGTAGATTACTGATCCTAACAAATGGTATCAGAGCTGGTTAATCATTGATCGATCTAACAATTGATCATTGAAACTGCTATTTGATATCTATGTTTGATTGAATTAGCACATTTTCAAGAACTGGTTATACATTATTGAATTTCTGCCGCTTTCGTTTATTTATTTTTGAGATCTCTCTTGGTTCAATTTGGTTTGTTGTGTTTTGTTCTAAATCTGTTATAGCTTAATTGAATTTGGTTGAATCTGAGATGACTACTCCTTCTAATGACCCTCACAATACCGGTTCCTTAACCAAGCCTCCGATGCTGGTTAGGACTGAGTATAACATATGGCAACGAAGGATGCTTCATCACCTGTCTATTAACAGTTCAGGTTGTTGGACATCTGTGGTACATGGACCACATAAGCCTATGGTGAACAATCCGGAAACCAATCAAATGGTTCTGAAGAAGAAGGAGCAATACTCAGATGAAGATTGGAAACTGTTTGAGATTGATGCTAAAGCCCATGGAATTCTGGCCATGGCAATGCCGAATGAAATCTATTCAGGGCTTATGCATCATGAAACTGCTCATGACCTCTGGAATGCACTGAAGGAACAATTCGGTGGAACTGATGAGGTCTTAGCAAACAACAGAGAAATCCTCACCCAACAATATGAGACATTCTCTTATAGAAAGGGTGAGACACTGACTCAACAGTTTGAGCGTTTTTCCTGTTTGAGATCTGAGCTAAAACTGGTCAAACATGAATATACCAATAGCCAGATGAACAACAGATTCCTTAGATCACTGCCTGAGAGATAGGACACATACACTATTGTCCTACGCTCCAGTGCAAATATGGATAAACTATCTCTCACCCAACTTCATGGGAAACTGCTTACATTTGAGAGAGAGATAGAGCAGAAAAGGAAACTGGCATCATCAGGAAAGCTCACTGATGACTTTGTACGAGGGAACACTGCCTTGGTTGGTCATGAGTCAGAATATGTTGCATCTGAAAGTAATTATGATGAGCATATAGACTTCTCTTCAAACAGTTCTGATCATGCATTTGTTTGTATTGATAGTCATTCTGGCAGTAATAGTGACAATCTATGCTTCATCATGGATGATCTGAAGGGAATTGCTGATGATGATTTAGAAGAGATGGATATTTTAACCCAAATGGCCTTAGTTAATATCAGATCTCAGAAGTTCTACAAGAGAACTGGCAGGAAATTTCCTGGACTCTCTGGCAAAACCAAAGTTGGTTTTGACAAGAGTAAGTTGAGGTGTCACAAATGCCAAAAGGCTTGGACACTTTGCAAGAGAGTGTAGATCAACTGGATCTAACTCTTCTGCACCCTTTGTGACTTTTCCTAGCACTAGTCTACAATACAGAGGGCAACATCCTGCTGGTTCTGGTCATCATTCGCACCTTGTATCTCCCGCATACTTTGTCCCTCAGGGTCCAATGTCATATCCTTTTCCCTGCTATTACATGCCTCAGCCAAATCCGGTTCAAGCTCCTATTGCACAACAACCACAAGCATTACCTGAACCTCAACCTTCCCAATCTCATCATCAAACTCAATCTCAACAACACAGCTTTTTCACCCCAGGAGTTGTTGACTGGAGCAGTTTACCAGATGATTTGTCTGGTCATGAACAACTGTTCTCTGGTGCTGGTCAACATGGTGGCGACAGTCCTTTTGGAAATCTAGCTCTTATGGCTTTGGAGTCTGCTGATACTTCATCCTCTAATGCCTTTACACTACAGGTATCCTCTGAGGCAAAAGCCAAACTATGTTCTAAAACATGCATAGCCGTATTTGCATCTGTTAGAGAAGCAAATGTAGCTTTAATTAACAAGAACATTGAGCTAGAACAAACAATTTCCAAAAGAAAAGCTGAATTTGAGTCTGTGCTTAATGATAAGAATGATGAAATTTACAAACTTAAATGCCAAATCACTGATGATAAGGCTAGGAAGAGATACTTCTAGAGAAGTACAGAGACCTCAAAGAAACACTTGCAACTACCCAGGTAGAGTGTGATCGATGGGTAAATTCTTGCAAGGGTTTTGAAATGCTTCTTAGTAAGCAATCTGCTTCCAATGTGAAGTTTGGCATTGGTTATAATCACACTGCTCCTCCTACAGATTTTACTCCCAGAGCAGAGGTAGAATCTGATGGTGAAAGCAATAACCAATCCTTTTCATCATGTGATCTACTATCTGATACAGCACCATCAGAAGTAGAAGTCAACATTAATTCCTCTCAGAACCTATCAGCTGATGTTGATGGCTCAAATGCTGACACTCACATGATCAAAAAGTTGATCACTCCAGGTGGTATTTCACAAAGTACTGAAAGTACTAAAAACAATGTTATAACACCTGGAGAACAAGCCCAAACTACTGCATGTACTAAAGGGAAGAAAACTTCTAGTACTGATAGCAAACTGCTGAAGAACAAGTCTTCAGTACTTTCATCTTCTTCAGCAGATGATCAACTTAAGATGAAGAGAAAGCCATGTGAAATATGTGGCTTATTCAATCATCTTACTGATGATTGTTGGTATAAAAAGGGCTCCAAACTCAAACATAATGAAAACATTAAAGAGAAAATGGATAAAATGAAAACTGAGTTTGAAACCAAATTTGTACCAGCAACATCAAAACCTGTGACCCCAAAATCCAAAAAGAAATCAAAAAGAAAGGGGTTAAACAGGCAACAGCTGAGGTTGCTCAAAGAGAGATGGTACAACACAGGAACCCATCAAACTCAAGCACTAATGTGTCTGATGAGCTGAAGGCTTTATCACAAAATCAGACACAACTTGTTATGATGGTTCAACATCTATTGGGGAGAGTCAACCAATTAGATGCTCCTGTGTTGAAACCACAGAGAAGAAAATCCATGCAAAGGATTCTTCTTCTTCACCATCTCCATCCCCTCAGGCTGTTATTCATAGCAAGTCTCTTAGTTTACCATCTGTTGATATGACCAGACCCAAAACCAAAAAGGTTTGGGTCTCAAAAACTAACTAATTGTTTATGATTGCAGGGTTCTTCACCATGCCAAAGTAGCATCTGGTATGTAGACAGTGGGGGATCTATGCACATGACAGGAACAACTCTCTTCTTCATGACTACTCTTAATGAAAGAAGGGGTTTGTTTCTTTTGGCAATGATGCTAAGGGTTACATCATTGGAAAAGGCTTTTTCTCCAATGGATAAATAAAGTTGATGATGTTAATCATGTGGAAAATCTCAAGTACAATCTCTTGAGTGTCAGTCAAATGTGTGATAAAGGCCATGTTGCTCTTTTCACAGTCAGAACTGCAGGATTCTATCATCCAAAGTTCTGAATTGATTGATAAGGTGTTGGATGATCACACTCTCCTGAGGGCCAGCAGGACAGGAAGAGTGTATGCCTTAGATCTTTCCAAGAAAATAGATCTCAGAGGCCATCCTTGCTTATTTTTCCAAAGCCTCTCCTCAGGAATCTAAACTGTGGTACAGAAGGCTGGGTCATGTTAATTTCAAAAACATGAATCAGCTGATCCACAATAGTTTAGTGAGAGGTATACCAATAAAGGATTTCCACTGTGATGAAACCTACACTGCTTGTTTAAAAGGAAAACAGCACAAAGTCTCATCCCTCCTATTGAAGAGCCTAAGTCCACTGCCTGCTTGCAATTACTGCATATGGATCTATTTGGTCCTATGAGAGTGATGAGCATGGCAAGAAGAAATAATGTCTAGTAATTGTGGATGATTACTCCAGATTTGTATGGACTTTCTTTCTGCATTCAAAGGATGAGGTTGCTTAGAAGATTATCAACTTTGTGTTGTATGTTAGAAGCACTATTCGCTTTCAGTCAAGTGTATAAGGAGTGACAATGGAACTGAATTCAGAAACCATACACTTGATGAATTTTATCTTTCAAAGGGAATCAAAAGGAAGTTTAGCATCCCAAGGACTCCAGAACAAAATGGAGTAGTGGAGAGAAAGAACAGGACCCTAATTGAAGCTGCAAGGTCTATGTTGGCTGACTCTGGTTTGCCACTGACCTTTTGGGCTGAAGCTGTTAACACAGCTTGCTATGTGCAGAATAGAGCCTTAGTAAATCAGAGGTTGATGAAGACTCCATATGAAGTTCTACATCACTTGGCTCCTCTAATTAATTTTTCAAAGCATTTGGGTGTCCATGTTTTATTCTTAACACAAAGGATCAACTCCAAAAATTGATCCTAAGGTGGATGCAGGGTATTTTGTTGGTTATTCATCTACTTGCAAAGCATACAGAGTCTTCAACTGCAGAACAAAGATAGTTGAAGAGACTTTGCATGTGAAGTTTAATGAATCTCCAAAGGACAAGATTCCACAAAACCCTGTGGGGTTTTGATTTGGACATACTACAATATGTTCCTTATCAACCTCCAGCTGTTGCAGATCATGTGGATAAATCATCTTCTGTAGCATGTCTTCCACCTGGTGGTATTGATGATGATGATAATATCAATACTCACCTATTCAAGTTTAGTGACCAACTGCCTGAGTCTGCTAAACTTGATGTTCCTGTAGCTTCAACAGTTCCATCCACAACAAATGCTGATGAGATTTCTGATTCCTCTACATCTTTTGAGTTACCATCAAATTCTTGGTTTCAATAGTCTGCGTCAACATCTGCTGCTGGTGAAGGTTCTACAAACACTTGCACAGATATCATTGTTTATCAAGAGCTGAAGAATCACCCAATGTCTCAAATATTGGTGATATCAATGCTGGAGTTTCAACAACAAGTCAATTGTCTAACTTCTGCTTCTATGCTCTCTTCATCAGTCAGCTAGAGCCAAAGAACTATCATGTTGCTTTGAGAGACAATGTATGGGTGAAGTCATGCAACTTGAGCTACTTCAGTTCAAGAAACAGCAAGTGTGGGAACTGGTTCCTCTACCCCCAGGTATTGTGCAATAGGCACTAAATGGGTGTTTAGGAATAAAACTGATGAAAATGGGCATATTGTTAAGAACAAGGCTAGACTGGTTGTACAGGGGTTTTCATAAGAAGAAGGTATTGATTATGATGAAACCCTTGCCCCTGTAGCCAGACTAGAGGCAATTAGATTGTTCTTAGCCTATGCTGCATTCCATCATCTTAAAGTTTTTCAAATGGATGTCAAAAGTGCATTTTATATGGTAAAATAAAAGAAGTTTATGTGTGTCAACCACCAGGTTTGAGGATAATAAACATCCTGAATGGGTGTATAAACTTGATAAGGCTCTTTATGGGTTGAAACAAGCTCCTAGAGCCTGGTATGAGACACTTTCACTTTTCTTCTAAGAATAATTTCACTAGAGGCTCCATAGATAAAACTTTGTTTATTAAGAAGGTGGATCGGCATAAGCTACTTGTTCAAAGTTATGTTGATGATATTATTTTTTTGCATCCTCTGATCCCCAGTTGTGTGATGATTTTACCAAATTAATGAAAAAGAGGTTTGAAATGAGTGCAATGGGAGAATTACAGTTCTTTCTAGGCTTCCAAATCAAACAAAGGCTGATGGAACCTTCATTCATCAATCAAAATATACAAAAGATCTTTTGAATAAGTTTGATTTACAAAATTGTAAGCCCTGTTCTACTCCATGTGCAACACCACACAACTGGATGTAGATCAGAAAGGTAAAGCTGTTGATGAAACACTTTACAGATGTATGATTGGGTCCTTGATGTATTTAACAGCTTCTAGACCAGATATCATGTTTGCTACTTGTGTCTGTGCTAGATTTCAGGCTGCTCCTAAAGAGTCTCATTTGATTGCAGTCAAGAGGATCTTTAGATATTTGCAAGGTACATAATCTTTAGGTTTATGGTATTCCACTGGACACTCTTGCAAATTAGTTGCTTTTTCAGATAGTGACTATGCAGGGTGCAAGTTACCTAGAAAGTCAACTTCTGGTGGATGTCAATTCCTAGGCAACTGTTTGATTTCTTGGCAGAGTAAGAAACAAACATCTGTTGCTACATCCACTGCTGAAGCAGAGTACATTGCAGCTGCAAGTTGTACTTCTCAGGTACTCTGGCTTCAGAACCAACCTTTGGATTATGGCATTACAGAGACTAAGACTCCATTATTAATGGATAGTGCTTCGGCTCTGTGCATTGTCAAAAATGCAGTCCAGCACTCTAGGACCAAACATATAGAGATCAGACATCATTTTATTAGGGATTGTTTTGAAAAAGGTCTGATTGATCCTAAGTTTGTGCCTAGTGCTGATGAGCTTGCAGACATTTTTACTAAGCCTTTGGATAGTTCAACTTTCCAAAACCTAGTGTTACGGCTTGGTATGCTGCAGCTAGAATAAGTGATAACTACTGACGATCTCAGTAAATAAGTACTGATGATCATTAGTGACCATATCACATATAGTACTGATTCTGTTAAAACAACTGATAAAGTTACAACTACTGATGTAGTTATAACTACTGATGTCAGTAAAAACATATAAGTACTGATGTCCTATGAAACAACTGAAAACAGCAAAAAGGCTGATGAGTAAGTGTTGAGGATAGTATGAAACAGCTGAAAGGCTATGAATTGACGAAAACTACTGATGAGATCTTTCTCTTCAGTTGTTTCTACAACTGCTGTTTCATCCTAAACAACTGATGACAAAACCATGTCTTCAGTAGTTTCACAACTACTGATGACTAACACCAAGTCATCAGTTGTTTACAACAACTGATAAAAAACCATGTCTTCAGTAGTTTCACAACTACTGATGACTAATACCAAGTTATCAGTTGTTTACAACCTGAAGACCAAACCAAGGTTTTCAGTAGTTTCACAACTACTAATGACTAAAACCAAGTCTTCAGTGTTTTCAAACATCTGAAGTCAAAACCATGGTTTTCAGTAGTTTTATAACTACTGTTTTCAGTAGTTTTATAACTACTGATGCTAAAACCAAGACTTCGGTTGTTTCAACTTCTAAAAGGGTAATACCATGTCATCAGTCGTTTAAAACTACTGATGAATAACACCAAACCCTCAGTCGTTTTCTAACCCTTACCCTATAAATACCTAATACCTAATCCTTCAGAGCTTCATCCTCTCAAACCTAACGTTCAAACCCCAAAACTTCTCTCTCATTAATGGCGACCATGCAGCTCAAACCACGACATAACTGTGTTGCCTACCTCAAAAAATCACCTTTTGGACAAAGTTCGATAACGCCATTGATCTAATGGTCCAATCTCCCTACCAAACGGCCTTCCTTCTAAATCCCACCATTCATGCCGAATCCTTACACAGTTTTGGACAAACGTCACCCTTATAACTGGGGAGAACAACACCGAGTCTCTCTAGTCGTTCGTTAACAACCATCAAGTGGTCATCACTCGGAAATCATTCGCCAAACCTAAACTTGGATGATGCCACTTTCCCCGCTGGGTATCCAAAGGGCACAACTGATTTATCCTTTGCCCACCATGGATATCAGGGAAACCTCAGTGCCTCTACCATCCTGAAGAAGCATTTCCATGATGCAGAATGTCTTATCTTTCACATGGTAAATGTTTGCTTAGCTCCTAAGACTTCCTCTTGGGATCAAATGTCTACCAGGTGGCAGCAAGTATTATTCTCTATCCTTGAGCAACAAGACTTAAACATTTCTGAAATTATTTTTCTTGAACTTAAGGATATGGCCTTAAAACGTCTTTCTAATCGATGGATATTATATCCTCGGTTCATTATGGCCATCATAGAGAATCAGCTGAAAGCTGAGGGACTTGTTGGCCTTGGAGTCCCTGCAATGGCTGTATTGCCTGAAGTATACTCCAGGCACAACTCTGACCAAACACTGAAACAGGCTGCCAAGCTGCGAAAACCCACGCAGTTGGAACCCACAGCCACCACCTCCAGATCCAAAGTCCCCACCAAACCAAAATCCAAAAAGCCCAAAAAGGCTACTCAGGGAGATGAGTCCCTTGAGGATGCCCCTGTACCACAAACACAGGAAACACATACTGTATTAACCCCCCAGTTGTGTCAAAGACTCAACCTGCCAAAGCCGCACAGGTATCCTCAACAGGATCCTGTTGCAACCAATATTGGGGAACCCACACTGCTGGAACCTATCTTACTTGAGAGGGTTACCATTGAAGAGCACCATTCACCCCGGGTGCACTCTGCTTCTACCCAATCACCACATGCAACCGCCCCCCAAAGTTTACATTAATTGTTGCAAAAGTGTTGAGTCAGTTGCACTCCTCACCCCCTCCCCAGATACCAATTACAACTGGGAATACCTCTACCATTGAGGGGGAGGACCAAAGTGCATCTGATAACCCACAACACAAGGGTTACAATGTTCCATCTCCTAGTGTAGAAAAGGAATTGGAACTTCTGGTGAGGCTGCCACTTATCCTGCTTCAGCATATGATCAGGATGTAGTTGGTAACATCACTAAGACCTTACCAGAGGCAACTGCTGATGAAGGACATAGTCCTGAGGCAGGAAGTCCCCAGTTCCAAGACAAAGGGGACATGCTACAACTGATCTACACTCAGTGCACGTTCATCCTGATTATATCAGGAGGTCAGGTGATTCAGTAACTACTGATGATGACCTGGGCTTCTTTTACGATGTGTTAGCCCAAAACACCATCCTGGAAGAGGAGGTGAGCAGACTCAAAGAGCTGCTTGCCAAAACTTCTGAGGATCGAAGACCATCTGCCCCTCAACCCCACAGATGGCACCTTCATTGAAGGTCTCCTAAACAAGGGCCACTCCCAAATACTCAGCCACCTGCCTCTACTTCTGGCACTATTTCTCAGGAACAGAACCCCCCTGAGCAAATAGCTGCTATCTTTCAAAATTCCCTACCTCTCATCACACCTATAATCACTGATATAGTGATCAAAACCATTGATGAGAGGCTTTCCTCAGTAATACAACCCTTGATAGAGGAATTTGTGAGCAAAAAGCTTTCTGAGAATCAAACCCATGCAACCAATGCAACCAAAAAGGGGAGATTTAGTCAGTGAAAGCAAAAAGAAAGAGGAGTGCAGAAAGGAAAGAGAAAGAGAAAAACAGAAGTGACAAAAGTGGAAAAGAGAAGGAGTTGGCTGTGGAGACTGAAAATAGAAGGAGAAGGAACTGACATGGAGAAATAAAAGAATGAAAAGGAGACTGCCTTGAGCTGATGGTGAAAGAGCTGATGTCGAACACAGCAGGTCATGGATAACATCATTGATCAGTTGTTTAGGCAAGGCCATTACACTGACAAACTTGACTCTGAGATCAGAAGATTAGAGATTGAAGAAATCCAAACTAGATGGGCAAGTTATGATGTGAGAAAGAGAAAGGCTGGAGATCATGATCAGGTTTATAGCAAAATATCTTGGAAGATCATTGATCGAAATCAAGGCTTGGTCCAGGGACAGCATCTTGGCAAAACCACCATGATCTGTTCGTCTAAAGTATACACTAAAGGATTAGTTATTGAAGCTTTGAATGAAGATGGTGCTGGGAGCAGGACTGAACTAGCCAAGCAATCTAAAGCCACACTCACCTCCAAAATGCTAGAACAGCCTGTCAACATCCCACACCAAACCACCAAACAACAACCCACTAAACCAATCCCTTTACCCAAAAAACCACCAACACAACCCACCAAACCATCCCTTACCCTAAAACCAATAGCCGATGATGTACCCAGAAGAAGAAGAGAGGGTATTGAGGCTAGAAGAAGATGACGAAGATAATGATGAAGATGCAATAGCTGCCACTCTCAGCTATTATACAATTGCCGAAGGCCACAAGTCACTCTCTAACAATTACTCCTGAAACTCAAAGACAAATTGTGAAAGTGAAGCTAGAAGAAGAAGAGCTTCACAAACAACATGATGAGGAATTTTGAGAAGGGTTGACAAAGCATATGCTGCCACATCTTCATCATCAACATGAAGAAGCATGCTCTCAGATTATACACTCTTAAACATACATTTCAATATCAAAAGGAGAGAGTGAGGATTTGGCCTGATCCCAGGGTGTCTCATAGGATTCACAAGAAAAACATTCCACAGAGATACATTGGCCAGGTGAAGAAGATTGTAGATGAAGTGATCTCACTGGTCTTTGTAGTATCACCCTGGGAAATCCTAGATGACTTCAAGAAAGCCTATAAAGCTAACCTGACCGCACAGAAGATGCTGGAAAATAAAATGGTGAAAAAGGGTTAGTATATAAGAGGCTTGAGGAAGTCAGAAAGAATGATCTCTAGTTGTTCCTAGAGGGTAATCACCCTGATGAATTTGCTTATAGAATAATAACAACTGTGGAGCTAAAGAATGGGAAATAGGTCAAATACCTATCTGAGTACTATGGGCCAGAATCATTATTTGAAGGAGGTGCTGAAGAGCTGACCATGGACGAACAAATTACCTTCCTTGAGGCCTATGCAAGAGAGTCATACAGACTCATAGTGGGGAAGTAGATCTCATGGATGGGGTAATAGCTCTGTGTCCAGTTCCCCAAGACAGAGTTCCCATTCATACTTTGCCAACAGATCATTGAGACTTCTTCCCAGGCCTGTGCTTACAAGGGTCACTTCTGAGCTGATCTAGAAGACAAAAAGACCACCTTCTGTCATAATAAGTGGCACATCTTCATAAGTTTAGAGGTTTTGGCTGCATTGGTTCAGGGGAGTTTGTTGGAGCAAAAGAACCAATGAGCCTCATCAGAAAAACCTCTAAGTCCTACAGACATCACATCAACTGTTGAAGACTTGATCAGCTGTTGTAACAAAGTCTGAAGATCAACAGCTGAAGACTAAGTACTGAAGACTTCAACAGCTGAAGAACTAAAGTACTGAAGACTTCAACAGCTGAAGACTAAAGTACTGAAGACTTCAACACTGAAGACCAAAGGAAGATCAACAGTGAAGAACAAAGTACTGAAGATCAACAGCTGAAGTACAAAGACTGAAGACATCAGCTGATGACAACAGCTGAATTTCAAGTACAAGTACTGAAGCCTTCAGAGTTTGTTACAACAGCTGAAGAAGCATTCCTCAGTTGTTGTGATGGTTTCCTTCAGTAGTTTTCTTTTTGTTTTAGTATTTGTAAAACGACTGAAGAGCATGTTTTCTTCTCATTGTAGTTTCAGTAGTTTCTTTTTAGTAGTTGTAGTGATAGTTAACTCTTAGCATTTTTGTAAGAAGATGTCAGCTGTTTGACATCTTCAGTAGTTGTGTTAACTATCAGTAGTTTGAATAAATTCTGTTAGATGTCACTATCAAGTGACATCAGCAGACGTCACATCTCTTATATAAGAGGTGTTGACCTAATTGTATGGGTGACATTCTGTTACTACAAAAGCGAATATTGAATGAAATATCTTTTGTAGAATTCTCTCTGTCTATAACCGTTTGTTCTTACCTTGAATATCTTTTGTGTTCTTGTGAATTGGCTAATTCATTGTTTGATTTCCGCTGCTATGCTCTCTAATCAATCAAACATAGATCACTGATCCTAACAGTTTGACGTTTGATAGGAGTGCCCGGTTTCCAGTCATGTGCCTTGATGCTCCGCTATCTACAATCCAAGTGTTTGTTTCAGCATTATAACGAAAACCCTGCACAGTCAGTTGAAAACATTAGTTAAGGTTAAGGACCCAAGCCTTAACTGGCTTAGGTGACCCAGAGGCATCAGACATCATAAATTCCACCCATTGTCCATTTGAGGGTGAGGGAAGATCATTTTTCTTCTTGTTCTCATTTCCAGACATAGACTTTTCTTTCCATAAGCCAGCTTTGTGTAAGGCCTGTTTGTGGTAAACAGACGACTGGCTAATGGGTTGTACTTTAGGTTCACTGACCCTTTTTGGTTGAGTCATGGAGCTTCTTATGGAAGAGCTCGCTTTAGTGTCATAAAGTTCAACCTTTTTCTTTGGTGTCTGATAATGAGGACAATAAGACGCGATGTGACCATACTTTCCATAGTTGTAGCATGATCTGCTTTCGACTTGACGATTTAACTGTTTCTATGGAGAAGTATGTCACACTTTTGTGCCTTTATTCAGTTTGAGCTTAGTCACTTCCTGTTTTAAAGGTTTAGCTTGGTTAACAAAATTATTTGTTTGAAGATTATTAGCATCTTTACTCTTTAGCTTACCTGGACTTGGACATGATACGCTTGATTGGTTAACATGTTTGGTCTATTTAGGTTCAGAATTACACTTGGTTGAACCATACTTCACCTTAACCCTTTCCAATTGTTCATCCAGATTAACACAAGGCATTTTACCTTTTGATTTAAAAGTGGCATCCTTTTGTTTAGTGCCAGATTCAGTTGGTTTACATGTGGAATCTAGATCACTTACAAGAGGAGTGGAAACCACATGATCCTTGATTTGGTTATTATTTATTGCTTTACTTTTTGCATTCATCAAAGTCTCATGTGGTGGTGGTACCACTTTATATCCCAAACCCTCCCCATTGTTGCGTTCTCTCACTAAATTTTGGACAATGTGAGAGGAACTTGTCCAACTATGCAGCTTTTGATTTATTGAATTTACTTCTACTTCCAAAACTGCTTTTTGTTTCTTAGTGTCTTCTAGGGAGTTTAGATAGAACAAGCTACAACTTCAGTTTCCCTAAGTTGTTTATTCAAGAGTTCTATCTTTTCTTTATAGCTGTGCTCATTTTGTTTTAAGACTCTATTTGCTTCAATGCATAGTTTCAAGTCCTTTACTAAGTTATCATTATGGTCTAATAACCTAGCAAATTTCAAATCAATGCTTTCCCTAAATTTATTACAATCAGGAACAAGCATGATTATTAAAAAGTTGAGTAGTGGTACTTACCTGAGAGGGTGCGGTTGAATCAGCCATCAAAGCAGTGTCTAACTTTTATGGTTCTGGAGATTCTGGACTTATTGAACTTGTCCCTTCTTCGGGCAGGTGATCAACTACTATTGCAGATTCTTCAACATTTGACATCGCGAGCTCCACTGCAATATCACCTTCACTTGCTGAGTCGTCATCTAGATCCTCAACGCTAGCAATGTTGGATTCTCCCGGAGACACAAACCGAAAGCTCCAATCTTGTCCTTCGTCATCGTGAGCAGTCAAGGCTTTAGGATCCTTGCTTGATGAAGTAGGACTGCTTGTGGGGTTATCCTGATGATTTTAGGATGAATATGGATTTCCATTTTTTTGCCTTCTTGGGCTTCACACACTCACTTTGAAGTGCCCCTTTTCCCCAGAGATGAAGCAGGTAACTTTGGTCTTTTCAAAACCAAAAGTTGTGTCCTTAGTAGCATTCAGATTCTGTCCGGTCTTCTTGAAAAACTTCTTAGCTCTCCGAACATCACTTGCTAAGGCCCACATGATGTCCATTCTCTCCAGCCCTGTCTCGTCTACCTGCTCGTAGTCCTCATATGCCAGATGGTAGTTCCCAATCTTTCCAGCAACTAGTCTGTCATAGGAGTGAACGACCACTGCTAAGAGATCCATGTGCTCCTTTGCGACCTCCACTGTAACATTCCCAAGATGCTCAGTCTTTAGTTTTGTAGCATTGGCTTCAGGTGCTATGTATTGAGTACAAGACGACCCTAACGTGTCAGATCCTGAAGTAGTAGCTTGAGATGGACCAGCTGAACTCGACACAAATGTCGTTTGAAGTGGCGCTCCGGATGTTTTGTCTTGTGGAGTTGAGTTCTACAGTGTTGGATTCTCATCATATGATGACTTTTGGGGCCTGTACTTCATCCTCAACTCTTCTTCTCTTAGCTTCAGAATGAAGTCGTTGATATCTAACTTCGTCAACAAATCATTCTGTCTGAGGTTGGAGACAAAGGACACCCACTTCTCTGGCAACCCATATGCAAAGATTGAAACCTTGTCTTCCATAGACGTGGTGACTCCATGAGTGTGCAGCTCACTCATCAAATGGTAGAACCGATCAATGACATCGTCCAAGCTCTCCTTTCCCATTGACGAGAAGTTGTCAAACTCCTTCTTCAACGCTTCTTAGCTTCATACCTCTTTTCCAATGCATCCCACAGCTTCTTAGCTTGCTTGTTCTCAGAAAATTGATGGAAGATGTCCTTAGGAGTCGACTGAGTTAGCAATGCATATACTTTCTTCTCTGCATTGTACTTTACCGATTGGACATCTGTCATACCGCTTAATGTAAGTTTGACTCCATTTACACCTACAGGCATGCTATATCCTGTCTCTATCGACTCCCACAGATTGGGTTCTACTCCATTTAAGTAAATCTCAAATCTTTGCTTCCATTGTGGGCAATCATCTAACGTTATTACCTTTGTTGGACCAAAAGAACCAATGAGCCTGATCAGAGAAACCTCTAAGTCCCACAAGTCATCGCAACAGCTGAAGAAGACCTGATCAGCTGTTCTACAAAGACTGAGACAACAGCTGAAGATCTAAAGTCTGAAGACTTCAACAAGTACTGAAGACAAAGACTGAAGATCAACAGCTGAAAGACAAAGTCTGATGTTCAAGTACTGAAGACATCAGCTGATGTTAACAGCTGATGACAACAGCTGAAGAGGGCTTCTTCAGTTGTTGTGATGGTTTTTCTTCTTCAGTAGTTTTTTCCTTTCAGTAGTTTGTTTACTCTTCAGTAGTTTTATTTCCTTTTCAGTACTTGTAAACAACTGAAGAGGTGTTCTTCAGTTGTTGTAGTATCAGTAGTTTTATGTTTTTCAATAGTTGTAAATAAGATGTTAACACTTAGGAACATTTGTAAGAAGATGTCAGTTGTTGACATCTTCAGTAGTTGTTAACATCAGTAGTTATAAAACGGTTACATGTCACTTTCAAGTGACATCAGCCTATGTCATTCTTCCTTTATAAGGAAGGACAACTCACCTGTAATCGTGCCTTTGAGGCCGACAATCTTAATGCAATATTCCTTTTGCCGGATATTTCTCTCTCTATAACAACATTCTTTTATCGCCTTATATCGAATGTTCTTGTTTGAATTTGTCTAATTCTGAGCTATTCCGCTGCTATATTTGTTCAATCGATTAAACCAAGGGCTGAGATCCTAACAAATGGTATCAGAGCAGGTTAATCATTGATCGATCTAACAATTGATCATTGAAACTGTTCAATCGCTCTAAGTTTGATCGAATTAGCAAATTCGCAAGGATCTGTTATAGAGATTGAGAGTGTATCGCTTCTGGCCGTTTTATTTGAGGTTTTGTATGGTTCTGAGCTAAATTTATTGTGATTTTACTTGAATCTGTCTGAATTTTCACAATGACTACTTCTTCGAATGATCCTTTCAATACTGGATCCTCTACCAAGCCTCCGATCTTGGTGAGGAATGAGTATAACATTTGGCAAAGAAGATTGCTTCATCACCTGTCTGTAAATAGCTCAGGTTGTTGGACATCTGTGGTACATGGACCACATAAGCCAATGGTGAATGATCCGGAAACAAACCAGTTGGTTCCAAAGAAGAAGGAGCAATACTCCGATGAGGACAAGAAGTTGTTTGAAATCGATGCAAAAGCCCATGGAATTTTGGCTATGGCTATTCCTAATGAGATTTACTCTGGGCTTCTGCATTGTGAGTCTGCTCATGACCTCTGGAATGCCATCAAAGAACAATTTGGTGGTACTGATGAGGTTTTAGCAAACAACAGGGAAATCCTCGCCCAACAATATGAGACTTTCTCTCATAGAAAGGGTGAGACTCTGACTCAACAATTTGAGCGGTTTTCATGTTTAATCTCTGAATTGAAAATGGTTAAACATGAATATACCAGGAGTCAGATGAACCATAGATTCCTAAGATCACTGCCTGAGAGATGGAACATATATACCATTGTTCTACGCTCAAATGCTGATGTTGATCGCCTATCTCTCACCCAACTTCATGGGAAACTGCTTACATTCGAGAGAGAGATAGAGCAGAAAAGGAAATTGGTTTCATCTGGCAAGCTTACTGAGGATTTTGTCCAAGGGAACACTGCCCTGATTGGACATCAAGAGTCAGAATATGCGTCATCTGAAAGCCAGTATGATGAGCATATTGATTTCTCTACAAACACTTCTGAGCCTGCCTTTGTGAGTGTTGATAGTTATTCTGCTGGTAGTAATAGTGACAATCTATGTTTCATCATGGATGATCTCAAGGGAATTGCTGATGATGACTTAGAAGAGATGGATATTTTGAGCCAAATGGCCTTGATAAATATCAGATCTCAGAAGTTCTACAAAAGAACTGGAAGGAAATTCCCAGGACTCTCTGGCAAAACCAAAGTTGGTTTTGACAAGAGTAAGTTGAAGTGTCATAAATGCCACAGGCTTGGACACTTTGCAAGAGAATGTAGATCATCTGGATCTAACTCTCCTGCACCTTTTGTGACTTTTCCTGGCAATAGTCAACAAAACAGAGGGCAACAACCTGTCAATTCTGGTTATCATCATCAACCACAATCTCCTGCATATTTTGTTCCACAGGGGCCAATGCCATATCCATACCCCTGCTATTACATGCCACAACCAGGCCAGGTTCAAGCACCCACTGCTCAGCAACCACATGCACTCCCTCAGCCCCAACCATCCCAATCTCATCAACCGAATCAACCTCAACAACACAGCTTCTTCACACCAGGAGTTGTTTACTGGAGCAGCTTACCAGATGATGTGTCTGGTAATGAACAACTATTCTCAGGTGCTGGTCACATGGTGGTGAGCATCCTTTTGGAAATCTAGCTCTCATGGCTTTGGAATCCTCTGATGGATCATCCTCAAGTACCTCTTCAACACAGGTATCATAGGTATCCTCTGAGGCTAAGGCCAAATTATGTTCTGAAACTTGCATAGCAGCATTTGCCTCTATTAGAGAAGCAAATGTGGCTTTAATCAATAAAAATGTAGAGCTAGAACAAATAATTTCCAAAAATAAAGCTGAGTTTGAGTCTGTGCTGAAAGAGAAAACTGATGAGATTTATAAATTAAAATGCCAAATCTCTGATGATAAGGCTCGGGAGGATGTACTCTTAGAGAAGTACAAAGACCTCAAAGATACTCTTGCTGTCACCCAAGTAGAGTGTGATCGATGGTACAATCTTGCAAGGGCTTTGAAATGCTTCTTAGTAAGCAAACAGCTTCCAATGTGAAGTTTGGAATTGGTTATAATCACACTGCTCCTCCTACAGATTTTGCTTCAAGAGCAGGAGTAGAATCTGATGGAGAAAGTAATGACCAATCCACCTCATCATGTGATTCACTACTTGATAGAGCACCATCAGTAGTTGAAGTCAGTAGTAATCCCTCTGTGAACCTATCAGCTGATATTGATGGTTCAACTGCTGACACTCACATGATCAATGAGTTGATCAACCCAAGTGTTATCCCTAGAAGTGCTGAGAGTACTGGAGAGCAGGGGATAACATCTGGAGTTCAAATCCCAATAACTGACAGCACTAAAGAGAAGAAAACTGTCAGTAGGAAGGATTTGAAGCCTACTAAGGGAGTTGACAAGAAGGCAAAAAGTGCTTCTAAACTGCTGAAGAGCAAGTCTTCAGTAGTTTCATCTTCTTCAGTTGATGATCAACAGAAGATGAAGAAGAAACCATGTGAAATATGTGGTCTATTCAATCATCTCACAGATGATTGTTGGTACAAAAAGGGATCCAAACTCAAACAAAAGGAGAAAATTAAAGAAAACTTGGCTAAAATGAAAACTGAGTTTGAGTCCAAGTTTGTACCAGCAGCATCAAATCCTGTTACTCCTATGTCCAAAAAGAAATCTAAAAGGGAAGGAGTGCAACAGGCAATAGCTGAGGTTGCTCAAAAGAAGATGGTGCAACACAAGAACTCATCATCAAACACCAATACCAATGTGTCTGAAGAGCTGAAAGCTCTTTCCCAGAATCAGACACAGCTAGTAATGATGGTTCAACATCTGTTGGGAAGAGTTAACCAACTTGATGGCCCTGTGTTGAAACCTCAGAAAAGGAGATCCAAGCCAAAGGATTCCTCTTCTACACCATCTCCTTCATCTCAAGCTATTGTGCCCAATAAACCTGTTAGTTTACCATCTATTGATGAGACCAGACCCAAAACCAAAAAGGTTTGGGTCTCCAAAACTAACTGATTGTTTATTAATGCAGGTCTCTTCAACATGCCAAAGTAGCATGGTATGTAGACAGTGGAGGATCTATGCATATGACTGGGAACAACTCACTTCTTAATGACTACTCTCCAGGAAGGAAGGGTTTTGTTCCTTTGGCAATGATGCAAGAGGTTACATCATCGGGAAGGGCTTGTTTCCAATGGGGAAATAAGCTTTGATGATGTCAACCATGTGGAAAATCTCAAGTATAATCTCTTGAGTGTCAGTCAAATGTGTGACAAAGGCCATGTTGCCCTTTTCACAAGCCAGAACTACAGGATTCTGTCATCTAAAGTTCTGAGTTTGATTGACAAGGTATTGGATGCTCACACTCTCCTGAAGGCCAACAGGACAGGAAGAGTGTATTCCTTAGATCTTTCCAAGAAAATAGATCTCAAAGGCCATCCTTGCCTATTTTCCAAGGCCTCTCCTCAAGAATCTAATCTATGGCATAGAAGGCTGGGACATGTTAACTTCAAGAACATGAATCAGCTGATACACCATAGTTTAGTAAGGGGAATGCCTATGAAGGAGTTCAAGTGTGAAAACAACTACACTGCTTGTTTTAAAGGAAAACAGCACAAGGTTTCATTCCCACCTATTGAAGAACCAAAGTCCACTGCCTGCTTACAACTTCTTCACATCGATCTCTTTGGTCCTGTGAGAGTGATGAGCATGGCAAAGAAGAAATACTGTCTGGTAATTGTGGATGATTACTCCAGATTTGTATGGACTTTCTTTCTACATTCAAAGGATGAAGTTGCACAGAAGATCATAAACTTTGTGTTGTATGTTGAGAAGCAGTATTCCCTCTCAGTCAAGTGCATTAGAAGTGACAATGGAACAGAATTCAGGAACACTACACTTGATGAGTTCTACCTTTCCAAGGGAATTAAGAGGCAGTTTAGTATTCCAAGAACTCCTGAACAGAATGGAGTTGTGGAGAGAAAGAACAGGACCTCATTGAAGCTGCAAGGTCTATGTTGGCTGATTCTGGACTGCCATTGACCTTTTGGGCTGAAGCTGTCAACACAGCATGCTATGTGCAGAATAGAGTGCTAATAAATCAGAGGTTGATGAAGACTCCATATGAAGTTCTACATCATTTGGCTCCTCTCATTTCATTCTTTAAAGCATTTGGGTGTCCTGTTTCATTCTCAACACAAAGGATCAGCTCCAGAAATTTGATCCTAAGGTGGATGCAGGGTACTTTGTTGGTTATTCATCAACTTGCAAGGCATACAGAGTCTTCAACTGCAGAACAAAGATGGTTGAAGAGACTCTACATGTCAAGTTCAATGAATCTCCAAAGGACAAGATTCCACAAAGCCCTGTGGAGCTCTTTGATTTGGACATACTGCAATATGTTCCTTATCAATCTCCTGCTGTTGCTCCTGTCAACAGTTCACCACCTGGTGTTACTGCTGAAGATGATGATGATATAGTAGTAATCACCTCTTCAGGTTTAGTTACCAACTGCCTGAGTCCTCTACACCTGCTGCTCCTGTAGCTCCAGCAGCACCATCCACAACAAATGCTGATGAGATTTCTGCATCCTCAACTTCATTTGAGTTGCCACCATCTTCATGGTTTCAAGAATCTGCATCAACATCTGCTGCTGCTGAAGGTCCTACAAACACTTGCACAGATTTAATTGTTTACCAAGAGCTGAAAAATCACCCAATGTCACAAATCCTTGGTGATATCGTTGCTGGTGTTTCAACCAGAAGCCAGTTGTCCAATTTCTGCTTCTATGCTCTCTTCATCAGTCAGCTAGAGCCAAAGAACTATCATGTAGCTTTGAGAGACAATGGATGGGTTGAAGCCATGCAGCTTGAGCTTCTTCAGTTCAAGAAACAGCAAGTGTGGGAGCTTGTTCCTCTACCCCCAGGTAAGTGTGCAATAGGCACTAAATGGGTGTTTAGGAATAAAACTGTGATGAAAATGGGCTAATTGTTAAGAACAAGGCCAGACTGGTTATGCAGGGGTTTGCACAAGAAGAAGGTATTGATTATGATGAAACCTTTGCCCCTGTAGCCAGACTGGAAGCAATTAGATTGTTTTTAGCCTATGCTGCACTCCACAATCTTAAAGTTTTTCAAATGGATGTCAAAAGTGCTTTCCTATATGGTAACATAAAAGAAGAAGTTTATGTGTGTCAACCACCAGGTTTTGAGGATAATAAGCACCCAGAAGGGTATATAAGCTTGATAAAGCTCTTTATGGGTTGAAACAAGCACCTAGAGCCTGGTATGAGACCTTATCAAACTTTCTTCTACAAAATAATTTCACTAGAGGCTCCATAGATAAAACTTTATTATAAGAAGGTGGATCAGCATAAGCTACTTGTTCAAATTTATGTTGATGATATTATATTTGCATCCTCTGATCCCCAATTGTGTGTGGATTCCAAACCTTAATGCAACAGAAGTTTGAAATGAGTGCAATGGGAGAATTACAGTTCTTTCTAGGTTTGCAATCAAACAAAAAGCTGATGGAATTTTCATTCATCAGTCTAAATACTCAAAAGATCTTTTGAATAAGTTTGATTTACAAAACTGTAAACCCTGTTCTACTCCCATGTGCAACACACAATTGGATGTTGATCAGAAAGGTAAAGCTGTTGATGAAACGCTTACAGATGTATGATTGGTTCCTTGATGTATTAACAGCTTCTAGACCAGATATATGTTTGCTACATGTGTTTGTGCTAGATTTCAGGCAGCACCTAAGGAGTCTCATCTGATTGCAGTCAAGAGGATCTTTAGATATCTGCAAGGTACACAATCTCTAGGCTTATGGTATTCCACTGGACATTCTTGCAAATTAGTTGCTTTCTCTGATAGTGACTATGCAGGGTGTAAGTTGACAGGAAATCAACTTCTGGTGGATGTCAATTCCTAGGCAACTGTTTGATTTCTTGGCAGAGTAAGAAACAAACATCTGTTGCTACATCCACTGCTGAAGCCGAGTACATTGCAGCTGCAAGTTGTACTTCTCAGGTACTCTGGCTTCAGAATCAACCTTTGGATTATGGCATTACAGAGACTAAGACTCCATTATTAATGGATAGTGCTTCGGCTCTTGCATTGTCAAAAATGCAGTCCAGCACTCTAGGACCAAACATATAGAAATCAGACATCATTTTATTAGGGATTGTTTTGAAAAAGGTCTAATTAATCCTATGTTTGTGCCTAGTGCTGATGAGCTTGCAGACATTTTTACTAAGCCTTTGGATAGTTCAACTTTCCACAACCTGGTGTTAAGGCTTGGATGCTGCAGCTAGAATAAGTGACAACTACTGATGATCTCAGTAATACTGATGATCATTGGTCACCATGTCACATATAAGTACTGATGAGTTATTTTACCCTCAGTAGTTTTTATAACTACTGAAGGCTAAATGCTTTAAGTACTATACTTTATCTGTTCTAAACTACTGATGTAGTTACAACTACTGAAATCAGTAGAAACAGATAAGTACTGATGTCCTATGAAACAACTGAAAACAGCAAAAAGGCTGATGAGTAAGTGTTGAGGACAGTATGAAACAGCTGAAAGGCTATGAATTGACAACAACTACTGAGAGTACTCTCTCTTCAGTAGTTCACAAACTGTTGTTCTTCATAAACAACTGAAGCAATACCATGTCTTCAGTAGTTTCATAACTACTGATGACTAACACCAAGTCTTCAGTTGTTTACAACAACTGATGGCAAAACCACGGTCTTCAGTAGTTTCACAACTACTGATGACTAATACCAAGTCCTCAGTTGTTTCAACATCTGAAGTCCAACTTGTCTTTAGTAGTTTTTAAAACTACTGACGCCTAAATCAGAGACTTCAGTTTCAACGTCTGATTGTAAACACCATGTCTTCAGTTGTTTTATAACTGCTGACCACACCAATACCATCAGTCGTTTCAAACCTCTGAAAGTTAATACCACGTCATCAGTTGTTTCAAATACTGATGACTAACACCAAAACCTTCAGTCGTTTCATAACCCGTACCCTATATATATCTGATCCCTCTTTCAGAGTTTTTCATTCTTTCACGACCTAAAATTTCAAAAGCTCTGAAAACTTTCACCTTCATTAATGGCGACCATGCAACTCAAGCCTCGACACAACTGTGTCGCATACCTCACTAAATCGCCATTCTGGACCAATTCGATAATGCTATAGATCTTATGGTCCAATCACCACTGAAAACGGCCTTCCTCCTAAATCAATCATTTATGCCGATTCGCTACATCAGTTTTGGACGAATGCAACTGTTAATGGAGAATCTATCCATTCGTTCTCAACTCTCATAAGGTGGTCATCTCTACTGCTACCATCCGCCAGATATTACTATTGGATGATGCTGCCTACCCTGTTGGATATCCTAAGCGCCAACTGATCGTTCATTTGAACAACATGGATATCAAGGCGATCTTAGTGCTTCGACCATTCTGAAGAAACATTTTCCAGACGCTGAACGCTTGATATTTCATCTGGTAAATGTTTGCCTGGCCCCGAAGACTTCTTCTTGGGATCAACTGTCTTCCAGATGGCAACAGGTAATGTTCTCTATCCTTGAACAAGAACCTCTAAACTTTTCTGAAATAATTTTTCTTGAAATCAAGGATATGGCCACAAAACCACTTTCTAACCGTTGGATACTATATCCTCGGTTTATAATGGCCATAATAGAGAATCAGCTTCATGTTGAGGGACTAGTTGGTCTGGGAGTCCCTGCTTTGGCTGTATTGCCGGAGGTATACTCCCGCCACAACACTGACCAAAACTTTAAACAGGCTGCCAAGCTGCGCAAACCCACGCAGTTGGAACCCACAGCCTCCACTTCCACATCCAAAGTCCCATCCAAACCCACAAAGAAGAAGCCTAAGAAGGCTACTCAGGGAGTTGAGTCCCCTGAGGATGCCCCTGCTGCACTAAAGCAGGTTATCTCGACTGGAATTAACCCCCCAGTAGAGACTATGACTCCACCAACCGATGCCGCTCAGGTTTCCTCTCAAAAGGAACCTGATGCAACCAATCAAAGGGAAGCCACACTGCTGGGATCCTCCTCACTTGAGGGGATTACCATTGAAGAGCACCACTTGTCCCGGGTGCCCATTGCTTCCACACCCTCTCCTGATGCAACCGCCCCTCAAAGCCCTACAATCATTCTTGCAAAAGTGCTGACGCAGTTGCATTCCTCACCCCCCACCCAGACACCAATCACTACTGGGATAACCTCAACATCTGAGGGGGAGGATCACAATGCTTCTGTCATCCCACAGCACAGGGGTTATCATGTTCCATCTTCTAGTGTAGACAAGGAGGTGCGAACTTCTGGTGAGGCTACCACTGCCTTTGACTTAGCAAATGACCATGGTGCAGTTGGTAACATCTCTAAGACCTCACCAGCGGCAACAGCTGATGAAGGCCATAGTCCTGAGGCTGGAAGTCCCCAGAACCAAGAACAAGGGGCACATGCTATACTTGATCTACACTCAAGGCATGTTCATCCTGACTCTGAGGAGGTCAGGTGATTCAGTATCAACTGATGATGACCTGAGCTTCTTCTTTGATGTAGTTGCTCAAAACACCATCCTAGAGGATGAGGTTAGCAGACTCAAAGAGCTGCTGGCCAAGATGTCTCAGGATGAAAGTCCATCTGCCACCACAATACACCCACAGATGGCACCTTCTTCTGAAGGTCCCCTACACACTGAACCAATACATACTTCCAAGCCACCAGCCTCTGCTTTCGGCACTGATTCTCAGGAACAGAACCATCCTGATCAATCAGTTGCTAACCTTCAAAAATCCCTACCTCTCATCACTCCCATGATCACAGATATAGTGATCAAAGCCATTGATGAGAGGCTTCCTACAATAATACAACCCCTGGTGGAGGAGTTGGTGACCAAATCCCTTTCTACTGCTCAAACCCTTGCACCCAATGCAACCAAAAAGGGGGAGAGTCAGTCAGTTAAAGGAAAAAGGAAGAGGACAGATGGGGAGAAGGAGAAAGAATATGAGAAGGTAACTGAGAAGGAGTTGGTTGTTGTAAGTGTGGAGGAGAAGGAGAAGGAGAGTGAGAAGGGAGCTGAAGTGAATGAAAGTCAAAAAGACTTTCATGTCACATATCAAAAGGAAAGGAGAGTCTGAGAAGGAGAAGGAGCTGAATGATATGGTGAAAGAAGCTGATGCCAACCATAACCGTTCAATGGATAAAATCATTGAACAGTTATATAGGCAGGTTTTTGACATCCAACAACTAGACTCCGAGATCAGAAGGTTGGAAACAGAGGAGATCAACTCAAGATGGGCTAGCTATGATGCCTTAGAAAGAGAAAGGCTGGAGATAATGATCAGATTTATAGCAAATACTTGGAAGATCTTGATTGAAATAAGGGCCTGGACCAGGGACAACATCTTGGCAATAACCACCAAGATTTGTTCGTCTGAAGCATACTCCAAAGGTTTAGTGATTGAGGCATTGAATGAAGCTGGGGTTGGGAATCGAAAAGAACTGACAAAATTTACCAAAGCCTCCCTTACAGCCAAAATGCTAAAACAGTCTGAAAAGCCTCTATCCTCAAAATCACTACCTCCACAACCCACTAAAACAACCCCTTTACCCTCTAAACCAACCATCCAACCCACAAAACCAAATCCTTTACCCTCAAAACCCACTGCCAGTGATGTACCTAGACAAAAGAAAAGAAAGGTACTGAGGCCTGATGAAGAAGAAGAGGAGGATGAAGACAGACTGCCCTCTCTGCAGTTATCACTTTGCCTAAGGCTAAACCAATGTCCATCACTCCTGCTTCTCAAATGCATGATGTGATGATAAAGATTGAAGAGGAACAGATGCAAAGACATGATAAGGAAATGCTGAAAAGCATTGACAAAGCATATGCCACATCCTCTTCAATGATTAGCATGAAGAAAGAAGTTTTAAGATTGTACACCCTTGCTAATACCTTTCAATACCAAAGGGAAAGAGTAAGGATATGGCCTGATCCTAGGGTGGCACACCGGATTGTCAAGAAAGAAATTCCTTCAAAATACAAGGGCCAAGTGAAGAGGGTTGTCGACGAAGACATCACTGTGGTTCTTGTAGTGTCACCTTGGGAAATCGTAGAAGAGTTCAAGAAAGCCTATGAAGCCAAACAACCACCCCAAAAGATGTTAGAGAATAAAATTATAAAGAAGGGATTGGTTTACAAAAGACTTGAAAACTTCAAACAAGATGAGCTCAACCTGCTCTTAGAAGGGACTCATCCAGATGAGTTTGCTTACAGACAAATAACCACGGTTGAGCTCAAGAATGGAAAACAGGCCAAGTACATATCTAAAGTGTATGGCCGAGAAGGATTATTTGATGGTGTGCCCGTGGTGCTGACAATGGATGAGCAGATCATGTTTCTAAGGGCTTACACCAGGGAATCCTATAGGGTGATACACGGGAAGTAGATCTCATGGTTGGGGTAACAGCTCAGTGTCCAAGTCCCCAATACAGAGCTCCCAACCATATCATGCAAGACAGATCATCAGAGACTTCTTCCCAGGCCAGTGCTGAAAAAGGGTCACTTCTCATCTGATCAAGAGGATAAAAAGACCAATCTATCTGCCAAAATAAGTGGGACTCGTCAATAACTTAGAGGTTTTGGCTGCATTGGTTCAGGGGGAGTTTGTTGGACCAAAAGAACCAATGAGCCTGATCAGAGAAACCTCTAAGTCCCACAAGTCATCGCAACAGCTGAAGAAGACCTGATCAGCTGTTCTACAAAGACTGAGACAATAGCTAAAGATCTAAAGTCTGAAGACTTCAACAAGTACTGAAGACAAAGACTGAAGATCAACAGCTGAAAGACAAAGTCTGATGTTCAAGTACTGAAGACATCAGCTGATGTTAACAGCTGATGACAACAGCTGAAGAGGGCTTCTTCAGTTGTTGTGATGGTTTTTCTTCTCAGTAGTTTTCTTTCCTTTCAGTAGTTTGTTTACTCTTCAGTAGTTTATTTCCTTTTCAGTACTTGTAAACAACTGAAGAGGTTGTTCTTCAGTTGTTGTAGTATCAGTAGTTTTATGTTTTTCAGTAGTTGTAAATAAGATGTTTAACACTTAGGAACATTTGTAAGAAGATGTCAGTTGTTGACATCTTCAGTAGTTGTTAAACATCAGTAGTTATAAAACGGTTACATGTCACTTTCAAGTGACATCAGCCTATGTCATTCTTTCCTTTATAAGGAAGGACGACTCACCTGTAATCGTGCCTTTGAGGCCGACAATCTTAATGCAATATTCCTTTTGTCGGATATTTCTCTCTCTATAACAACATTCTTTTATCGCTTATATCGAATGTTCTTGTTTGAATTTGTCTAATTCTGAGCTATTCCGCTGCTATATTGTTCAATCGATTAAACCAAGGGCTGAGATCCTAACAAACTTAGGGGGCTTGTTATGATTTCCCACTTCATTTTCTAGAAGCAACAAATTTTGATTCTAGAGTCCCTTCCTACGGGAACGCTGAATATTGATCCTCCATTTCTTTTAACTAGGGTCTATAGAACAAAATTGTTTTACTAGTGCGAATGAAGGGGTGCGATTGGACAATTCGTGTGATTGACCAATGCGTATGGCTCAGACGTGCGACTGAACCAATGCGGATGGCTAACTTGTGTGAATGGACAGGTGCGAGTGAACAATGCGACTAGGCAATTCAGTCGTACATATGGATGAACGACTGAGTCCAATCGTACATATGAGAGGTGCGTATGGATTCAATCGTGTGATTCAGTCAATCGTGCAACTGAAGCTACTGAATCTTGAGAATTCGAAAGTTTAAGGTATTTTGATGCAAAAACACGAATTCCTCAAGAAACCTAATTGCCGTATGCCAGAAAAACATTAACTTTGTGACCTGGAGACGTCTAAAACACAGTTTGACACAAAATATTGTGTTTTTGAGTGAAAAACACAATATTTATATCAAAACGATTGAATCACATGTAAATCAAGAGCCAGAGCTCTCATACCACTTGTTAGGGACCGTGCACTGGACGGAGTACTAACTGATTCATGTGTATACCAACTCAAAAAGTGCGGAATCCTATTTGATTAGCGATCCAATCATGAGAACGTTAACCCTGCCGATGTAAGATTAAACTAATCGTTAAGAACGAATAGGAAACAATCAAAAACGATCTATGAACTTGGACTGGCTTTCTTGGAAGTTCTGGATGGCTAGGGTACGATTAGTAGTCGAATTCTTCAAAGTGTTTTGTTTTTCCACGAATTAAGTGGTATTTATAGGTTAGGGTTAGTCAATCGTACGACTGGACCATTAGCTTGGTGCAGTCGTGCGACTAAAGCATGCGACTGAGTCAATCACACGACTGAAGGTTCAGGCGTGCGACCGAGTCATCCGAATGTCTCCGTCGTGCGACTGATCCAGTCTCCTGGTTCAGTCGTGCGACGGGTCCATTCGCATGAAGACTTCATATGACTAAGTTTGAATATCTTTCTTAATCATTACTTGACTAGGATCTATTCAAACAACCACAAACCTATATAGTTGGTTCAATATGCGTTAATAAATAATAAACATTAAAACATACACTGTAACATTAAACGTTAAGATCAACAACCACATAATATGTTTCATTCAACTCATTCGTTTCATTACATTTAGGACATGACAGACATATTACATTAATACCATAAACTAGGTACATATGGATTAACAATTTAGCATACAACTTCTCCTTTCTCAACATCTCCAACACCTCTCAAATGTGACCAGCATGCTCCTCCTCGCTCTTTGAATAAATCGGGATATAATCAATAAACACAATCACTGATTTATCTAACATCGGCCGACATACTCAATTCATCAAGTCCATAAAAGCAGGTGGCACGTTAGTAAAACCAAAAGACATAACGACAAACTCGTAGTGTCCATAACAGTGTGAAAAGCTGTTTTAGAAATATCCTGCTCCTTCACTTTTAGCTGATGATAACCAGATCGTAGGTCTACTCTCGAAAATCAACTGGCACCCTGGAGCTGATCAAACAGGTCATCGATCCTTGGCAATGGATATGGATTCTTCACTGTTAGCTTATTCAACTCACGGTAGTCTATACACATCCTCATGCTACCATCTTTCTTCTTTACGAATAAGACCAAAGCACCCCAATGGGAGATACTCGGTCGAATGAACCCCGTATCAAGCAGCTCTTGCAATTGCTCCATCAACTGCTTCATCTCGGTCGGAGCCAACCGATATGGCGCCTTAGCAACAGGTTGGGCACCCAGTATCAAATCAATCTGAAAATCGATCTCACGGTCAGGTGGCACTCCTGGTAAGTCTTCAGGAAATACATCTGGAAAGTCACACACAACCGGTACATCGAACAGTTATGGTATTGGCGTATCCACATCCTTCACGTAGGCTAAGTAGGCACTACATCCACGCCTCATGCACTTTCTCGCCACCACCAATGAAGTCACCTTTGGAATCGCCATGACTCGATCGCCATAAACCATCACAGAACTCCCGTCAGGCGCTATCAGTCGAATCATCTTCTTTCGACACACAATATTCACCTCGTAGTCTGCCAACCAATTCATTCCTAGGACTACATCAAACCCGCCTAAGGTCATCAAAAATTATCTAATAGGAAACTTGTGACCTTCTAGTTCTACGTCACAACCTTCAATCATCTCCGAGATCCTGATAGACTTACCTATGGCAGTTTCTACATTGAAGACTGTATCTATACTCTTACTACTAACAGGAAATTTAGCACCAAAAGTAGTAGAAATAAATCAAATAACACAGAGGCTAAAGTTTGATTTACTAGAAATGTACCTGACACAACATCAGGTTCCGTCCTAGCCTCCTTCTGTGTCATCTTGAACGCTCTCGCACTCGCCCTCTACCCTTCGGTTTCGGTCATCTTCTTCCCTACACTAGAACTTTCAACCCTTGGCTTCTTGCAGTCCCTTCTCATGTGGCCCTCCTCGCCACAAGTATAACACCTCCTAACTCCACACTTCTTCGCCACATGTCCGTTCCTCCCACAACAAAAACAGAGATTGGATCCTACTCTACATTACCCGGTGTTCTCTCGTCCACACTTAACACACCTCCTCGACCCCCGCACCGGATGTGACCACACGTCGGTCATCCACGCGTGCACCTTTGTTTTTCAGATCAGCTCCGCCACATCCAAGCCTCTTTCCGTTCCAATTCCGATCACCACCACCTTTCTTGTTGGCTTGAGCCACCACCACCGTCCGCTCATCATACAATCTTCCTGCTAGATCAACTGCCGACCTAAACGTGCTCGGTCGGGCAGCAATCATGTGCCTGCGGACATCCGCCGGCAAGCCCTGAATATATCTCTTGATCTTTCATGACGTGGGTGTCAGTTGATCTAGAACCAGCCATGCCATCTCGTTAAACTTCATGGTATATTGTTGATGTGTCATTATTCCCGCCTCCAACTACAGGAACTCTCTCTTAACTTTTTCCATCTCTCGGTGAGGACAGAACTCCTCAATCACCAGCCTTTTCAGCTCTGCCCACTTTATCTTTTCAATAACCCGATTACCCTCGGCTTGGAAAATATTGTCCCATCAGCACAAAGTCGAGTCCACAAATGAGTGGGTGGCAAACTTCACTTTCTGATCTTCCCAACACTCGCTGATGTCAAGAACAGCTTCCATCTCTCTCACCCACTGGTGAGCAGCAGCAGCAGTGCCATTATCATCAAAAGTAGAGGGCTTGCATCTTTGAAATGCCCTGTAGTTACAGCCTCGTACCGCCTCCAGCGTAGGCTCTTCCTCCTCTTTTTCATCTTCAGAGAAAACTGTCTCAGTGTCTGGTCTCTCCTATCCTTTCAAGGACCTATTCCTCTCTTTTCTTTCTCCTTCCCTTACAGCCATAATCACTTTAGTCACCACAGATGGTAAGATCGTCTGCAGGACCTGATGCACCTCTTCCACAACAGCCTCCTTTACTGAGGCTCTCAGGTTAGCACTCTCATCTCCACCCTCTGGATGAGGGGTCTTGGGTTTTTCATGAACCATTTTTTTGGCTCTAAGCATTCCTCTGGTGGCCCGTGGTTTAGCACCACCACGACCTCCACCACGTGAAGCCTTCGATGATCTACCACTGGCCATCCTCTAAACACACTATAAGATTCAAACACCAACACGGTCATTCAAGGGAACAGCTAAGTTTATGTCAAGTATAGTAAGTCCCTAATTACAATGGCCAGTTGTGATTAGCCACTTACTTTACTCTTCATACCCCAAGCATTATCTATACTTACTACATTAGTATCTAAATCTACTAAAGGCACACAGAACAAATCACATAACATGCCCACATAACGCCAGTTAACAATAAGAAAATACCTGACGTCACGCAGCTACTCGGACTGGCATCCCTACCCTTTCTGTCCCATTTTCAGTTTAAGTTTAGGTTTATTTTGAAATTTTACCCTCATTTCACTTAAACTTTGGCTCTGATACCAACTTGTAAGGCCCCCATTTCCGGGATGCTCACAGCTGGTTATTCATCGCACATAAAACATATATTTTCATTAACTTAAAGAAAACATTGCAACAAAATCATTAAAACAGACATTTCATTCATTATAAAGCTTTTGCAAAATAATACATCGTTATCACATTTCAAAATACTTGTTGCAATATATCACAAAAGCAATATTAAAATGGATGCCATCCAAAAAGAGCCAAGTAGCCGCTCCACGCCATCCTCAGCAACCTTACCTGCCACTGGAAAAACATAAAAGCAAAGTTGTTGAGTGAGTTCTAGTTTTAAAATAAACATACTTTACTTTTGTATAAAACCATTCTTTACTTTCTTTCAAACCATACTATACCGTCATACTGATCACACATCGTACGTCACATAGATAATAACATTATTATCTTCTTTATTGTTCATCATGTTTTCTTCTTTATCTCTTTATCTCTTCCGGATCAGTGTCATCAGCTATACCCCAAACGTATGCACACAGCGGGTACTGGGCCGAAGATCATAAATGACTTCCATAATGCATAAAGCCTGGCACCAGCACCGGGGCAAGCGACAAAGATCCCACTGTATACTGCACCCCAAACGTATGCACAAAGCGGTACTGGGCCAAAGATCATAAATGACTTCCATAACGCACAAAGCCTGGCACTAGCACCGGGGTGAGTAATCACTAAAAACCATGTATTATATCACTGGTCAGTCACAAAGACTAGACCCCTGCTTGTATCCTTATGGGTTAGCTAAACCACACACAGTTGAGCTTACAGAATTTTAGAGTCGTGCACCTCCGTACATTTTGCTTGCAAGCCTTTCTTTACTTTCTCTTTCATTAATGCATGCATTCTATCATTATGTTCCTCTTTTCATTATCTTTCACTTTACGTTACATAATACTTTATCATTTCTTTCACAACTATAACACATAAAGCCACGGGAAAGATAAACATACATAACATGGAACATAACATAATCATACAAAACATCGCCATATAAGGCACTATCACACATGACATAACAATCATGCAACATACCATCATGCATAAGCATCATCATACATCATCATACATCGCCGATCACATCGTCTATGACTCCAAAAAGTCAACTTACTTTACCCCTGGGAACATCCCAAGTCAAAGCCTACATTGCACTTTTTCCCCAAAGAAACAGAAAATAATCTGTCTTTAGGCACATGAACACTATGCAGGCGCATAAGCACTATGCAGGCGCATGAGCACGATGCAGGCACATGGCCTTTTGAGACGCGTGAGGAATACTTAGCCGCATGGGAAACTTTCCGGTGCACTAGCACTATTAGGGCGAATGGGCAACACCTAGTCTATTCTGGGCAATTCTAGGCAATTCTAGGCACATGGGCACTATTGGGCGTATGGACTTTCAGTCGCATGGCCATCCAGGCGCATGAGGAAATTTCAGGCGCATGAGCCCAATTTAGGCGCATGAGCACCCTCATTCTTACCTGAACTTCAAATTTTAGTCCCCGATCATTTTCTAACATGTTCTAAGCTTATATCATCCATACTAAGCCTGAGAAACACATTCACTTCATCATGAAACACATACATAGCCCAAAATCAAACCCCACCCGAATCACACACGAACACATACATACGGGTGCAATACCCAACATTATAAAAAACATGTTCACATGTATTTCAAGCTCTAAAATTTGTTAAAACATGTAAAAGAGGGGTTCTAGAACTCACCTTAGCATCCTCTTGAGTATGGCTTCTTCTAAACCCATTTGCTACAAGTTCACACCTAGAAACCCACCAAAAAGAACACAACCGAGCACACAAACACACATAAGGATACAACCAAGGCAAGGACAGTTAAGAACATCATAAACACATGAATTCTTACCTTGAATTCGAACATCTGCACTTGTTCTTCAAAAAAACCCGAAAGCTTTCTGCCTTTTCTCTCTCTAAAACCGAATGAATGTGTATTGTGAGATGAGAGTGGGCGGCCATGCCCACTTTACACCAACTTTTATAACATTTTGTCTTTTTGACACTTTTTACCCCTTGAATTGGATAAAATATCTTTTCTTTCTTTTCCTTCACTTTATTTTTTTCTTTGAGCCTTCTAAAAATAACCGGGTGTTACAAAATGCACATTCAATTCATCTTTACTTTTTGTCATGGTTATTGATATTATTATGAGTGTTATATGAGATACATAATACGTTGACAATCGTTAACTATTGCTAGTCTGGCAACGTCATAGATCTATGGGCCTGACAAGCCGACTTGGTTAATCCAAGTACACTTAGCTAATCATTTAATCTTGTAATCTTATAATCTGTCAAGTTTTAATTGTAGCTATATATGTTCTATAAACTTGCATAATTTATAACCATTGACATGAATTGCTACTTGTAAACCTTTATATATACACATATATATATACATATATATATATATATATATATATATATACATATATATATATACATATATATATATATATACATATATATTATATATGTGTGTGTGTGTGTGTGTGTGTTAACCATGAAAACTCACCAACTTTCAAAGTTGACCCTTTATATTTAACATGTTCTGGTTTGATACTTGAGGATCTCTTTGTGCTCATATACGATTTGGACTTACTTTAATTGAAAATCTTATGTTGTGTTTTATATCTTGTTTGTAATATAATGATTTAATTGTCTTATATTGTTCAATGAAAATATATTTAAAACTATTTCAACATATTTTGTTCCATGTGCTATGAAAAATCGTTTCACATTCGTCCGCTCGATGATTCCGCCGTCAGTCGGGGTATGACAGGTTACATTAGAGTAGATGGTTAGCATGATAAGAAATAGATGTTAGATAAGACTCAGATTATCGATGATATGTATCAGAGTATACAATAGAGGATGAGAGGATCAAAAGTTTAGAGCATCGAAAATAGTTCATGTTTAGCTATGTTTAGATTATGGAGCAAAACATACGAGGTCTCACTTCCTGTGTGTATTCTTCATTTACTCAACAACAAACCATGAAAGTTGGAGAATCTAGTAGATATTAAATTGATGGTCTTGAACCTGCTGATGATCCTGTCATTGTTACAGAGCATGTTGTTGATCATGTTGATACAAAAAGGACAACAAACATTGCTATTGTTGATTAAGAGCCTTCATCTATTGTACATATTTAGGCTACTAAGGATCAACCTGTACATTATACTGGAGAGGTGTTTGTGGAGCCTGAGCATATTATGCGTATTCCAATCCCAGTTGATGATGATGATAAAACTAGATCTGGTAGATTATGGGTTAGTGATAATAAGGAGGATGATGTAAATGATGATGATGATGATGTATGAAGGAGATGATAAAGATGGTAAGGATGAGAAGAAAGATGATGAGGAGATAATGATCAAAGGAGTGATATAGGTATAGCTACTGGTGGTTCAAGATCGTTGGGCATTGGCCATGTCTCCGGACCAAGTCCTAATGATACAATTGATTACACTCCGTCAGATCCTGCTACTAAAGCGACATATGATAAAGAGTTTCATTCATTCTAGCAAAGTTTGATTACTAAGGAAAAATATGATGATTTTGGATCATTTGATGATTTGGAGGAGACAATAGATTACACTGATGTTTTTGGAAATAGACTTAAGGACTTATATTTTGATATTTTGGTTGAAGAAGGAGAGATTGTTGGAGAGTCGAGTATTGGAGAAATGACTGACAAGACAACATATCAAACTGGTCAAAGTGGTGTATGTCAGTTTGGAAATATTACTGTTGAGGCTCCTCCACCTCTAGCTTATATACACACGCTGAGAGATTCCAAACCTTTCACAAGGTACGGAAACTCAGAGAAAATCCTTAGTTGGGCGTATGATGCTGAGAAGAAGTTGTATCTGATTAAAAGAAGAGTTGGAGCAATAGAGTATTTTCAGAATGAACGCAACTTTCATACACTAACCTTCAGATCTATATGTTATGGGATGTGCTCTGTTAATCAACCCAATTAACTAGGGAAAGGGCAACTGGATAAGGAATCTGATATGGAGACATAACAAATCAACTTCAAGGACTTCAACTGCTAAATCTAAGGTCATTGAAGATGAGACCTGGATTTACCCACACACGAACAAGCCAAAGAATATAAGGGTTTATAAGCATCCAAGATATGTCAAGATCCCTATACATGCTTTAGGACCAGTTAACAGCTTGTCTAATCTTATGTGGTAGAGTTGTGAGAAGGAGACGGGTCATGCATTGATTCATTGTCCAGACAAAAGATTACTGTATCATCAACCATATGGATATACGTAAGTTCGAAAGAAATGATTTGATGAGGTTGCAGGCATGTCAGATTGCAGCTGGTGAATCTATTCACTTTTTGGCAGCAAAGTTTGGTTGGTTGATTAAGAAAGGCCCTGGACAACAAGATGTATGCTTATGGAGGTAGTTACAAGGTTACACACGTGGAGTTCTAAGAGCTTTGATTCACTGAGCCTAGGGGAGGTTGTAGGTTTGAACCAAAAGGCTCAAGAAATTAAATCAAGGTGATCAAGATCAAAGTCACGCAAGAACCTGGAGTTGTCGCGCAAGAACTTGCTTCTTGTGCGAGATCTATGGCACGAGATCTATGCGAGAACTTCTTAGATTAGTATAATAGTTAATTCATAATGTAATTGTAAAGCTTTTGCCATTTTCCTGATTCCACACTTATTGTACTTGTTTCAAATCATAGAGCAATACAAAGACTGTTATTTACTATTGTGTTCAAGTTTATTTGATTCTACTTAATCTTCTTAGCGTGAGGATTACATTCCACATTCTCCTCACGAGATCGATTTGTCATTATTGTTGATCCTTACATTTTATCTAATGTGTTAAGACATTGTATCAATATGTTTATTACTTATTATGTGTATTCAATATTGTATTTTTACGTTTTAGATTATTTGGTGTTATTTTTAATCATTATTGTTTTCTATATATTATAATTTGTTGTTATTTTATCATTGTGTTTACAATTAAGATACAAAATGATTATATTTCACTGATATGGTTTATAAAACCCACCAAGATGTTATTTTGTTATTATTTATAATATATAAGATAAATAGGTACTATTTCATCATTTTATATTTTACATATTTAAACCACACAATAAGGTTATTTCATCATTGTATTTTTCAAACTCATCTAATAAAAAAACAATGGAGTTCTGGAAAAAACACAATGACGAATGATGAGTTGGAAAGACACAAGGACAAGTATAAATCATAGTGAGCTATAAAATGTAATTATTTATTATTTTATGTATAATGATAATGTACTCATTTTAAGATACAACAACGCTCGTTATTATGATGAAATTTTTATAAACAAATAATATTATATATAAAAGTTATGAACACTTAAAAGATGTTGAACTTGAAAAAAATAAATAAAATTGAACATACCTAAAATATCATTCTAACAAACACTTTTTGTTCAATTTGATCTCAACCATTGATTAAGTGATAGAAGTTTTTTTGTTTTTTAGGGTTCAATACTACACAAAAATCATATCGAGTGGATCAAGGAGAAGACTAAGAAGGTTACGAGAAATTGCATCATTGAAAGATCAATTAAAAGACAAGACATGCTAGGAGACCGTAGAAAAAATGATACCTTTTGTGGGTCGATGTACGAGATTGCTTAGCTTGTGTAAAACAGTAAAAAATATATGTGATTCAGGTTAGCAAGAAAAGAAGATAGGAGAAATAAGTTGTAACATTGCTTGAGAAGAGAAGAAAACAAGCCTTTAAAATATGAAAGAAAGATGTAAATAATAATAGTGATTATCATGATGGTGATGGGTGAGATGGGGATGCCAAGATCGTGTGAGTCGATAGAAGGCAGTGGTATACATGACGAATGTAAGGCCCCTTTCCCGGGACGCTCACAGTTGGACAATCATCGCACATAAACATAAAGCAAATATTTAAATTTGCTAAATACATTGCAACGGAATAACTTAAAACCATTTCATATATGAATAGTTGCTTTTGCAAAATAATACAACATTGTCAACCATTACAAAAATATCATTTATTTGCAATACATCACAAAAACATTATCACTATATAAAATGGATGCCATCCCAAAAACTTGCTAATTAATTGTGCTCGTGCCATCCTGAGCAATCATTACCTTCCAAATGGAAAATACATAAAAGTCAGCATTGCTGAGTGAGTTCTAGTTTTATAATTAAAATACTTTATGTCAGTTTAAAACCGTTCTTTACTTCCATTTGCGATCATACATCATACGTACACATAAATAATCTTAAGATTATCTTTCATTATCATACTTCATCGCACGTTACTCGTTATCATTCGTTCATTTAGTAACCTTTACTTGTCATCCGAACCAATGTCATACGCTACACCCCAAACGTAAGTCAAAGCGGTAATGGGCCGAAATCTATAAATAGACCCTGAACATTACGCACATAGCCTGGCACCAGTACCGGGGTAAGTGACAAATGTGCCATACGTTTGGACAATCACAAAGATTAGACCCCTGTGTGTATCCTTAAGGTTAGCTAAACCACACACAGTTAAGCTAATGACATTTTAGAGTCATGCACCTCCTTTCATTTGTTTGCAAGCCTTTCCATGATATCATTCAATAATTCATGCATTCTTTCATTCTTTACATTCCTTTTTCATTATCTTTTTGCTTTTGTTACATAATACTTTATGTTCATTTAATACCCATAACATGTAAGTCACAGAATAATACATAATAGGAACTTAAGGAAACACAATGTGAACATACACAACATCACATATACATCACATACCCCATCACACATCATCATAAACATCATGCATCATCCATTCACATACACATACACATACACATGCACAACAAGTACAGGTCATTGTAGAACATAACTGACCCTCCGTGGGACAACGGGGTTTCGGGGGCGGCAGCCCCTCACAGTGGTGTCCTAAGGGCAGCAGCCCCTAGAAAAATCAATCTTCTTGTTAACACCTCTTAGAATCTTGGTCATTTAAAACATATATTTGGTATGCATTTCCATCCCCAAACAAGTTTAAAACATTTAAAATGGGTATCTAAAACTCACTTGGACTCGATGAGTAGCTTTTCAATCAAGTTTTCTAAGCAAAGGTCACACTAGACAGCCTGCAGATAAGTTAACACTCAAAGGGGTTAATTTTTGCCTAATTTTGGTGCTAATTTGTTAGGACCATGTACGTACGGAGTATTAACTAATTCTGCATTTATGTTGGATCATGTTTTCTAAGCAAAGGTCACACTACACAGCCTGCAGATAAGTCTCCTGGTTTAGTCATGCGACTGGTCCATAAGCATGATGTATATATGCGTATGGTCCATAAGTATGGGCCATTAGCATGAATACTCATCCGACTAGGTTGAACACATTACTCAATCATTATTGACTTAGAATTGTGTACAACAACCTAAAACCTATATAAGAAGTCATACATATGAATTAAAGATAAATAGACATCAAATCATATATCATATTTCATTACTTCGTCAAATTACACATATGTAAGACATAAAAGACTTTAACATTTAAGCTCATAAACTAGGTACACATATATCTACAAACCCCCTTAGACCTAGTTTACTCTATCGTCTAACATTCTTCACATGTTCTTGGAACTTCTTGTACTTCTCTTCTCTTGTGACTCCTACATGTATCTCGAATGCAAAGCAGAGCCTTATAACATGGAAATTGAAGAGCTTGTACAATGTCTTGCATGTCATAGAACAGTGGCCACTTGTATAAAGTATAGACATCTTCAGCCGACAAGTTAGCGAGCCACATTGGGTCAAATACCCTCATAGACTCTATTTTCCCATCTCTGTTCAAAACTATGACCACTTCCCTTATCCTCCAGTCATAATACCACCATTTGAAGGGTGGAGGGAAGTCTTGAGGCATTTCCCGTAAGGGAATCTTGGACATTGTGCACGGAGGACTCCACTTCAGCACTACTTTAGGCTTTCTAGATATAGGATCAACTTCAAACTTATGAATGTACCTCTTAGGTTATTGAGGTCTGCAGTTTACCCACCTGGTGTGGTATTCCTTCTTCAACGCAGCCTTAAACCAACTTGACATCTTTCTTGGATTAGCATACAGTAGATCTAAGAATGCCAATCGGTTTAGCTCAAAACCAGGAAGAGTCATCAGATCATGAGGATATTAGAAGTACTCAATCCCCTTTTCCCTTTTCACAGCATAAACATCCAAATCATCAAAATATGCCCATCCTATAATCTTGCCTGACACTTTCTGATATCTTTTGACTCGATAAAGCTTGGTGTAGGCATTTTGCTTTGGGGGCGCGCATTGAGCTTTCATCTCTACAAAACAAGCTGCCCATTCAGCTTTCTTGATCTCAACATTAGCATCCGAAGCTTGGGCTGTGCTTTCTTCTTTCTCGTTTTCTTTCTCCATTTCATCCAGCTTATCAAAAGTACCACTGCCAATGTTTCACCCAAGTTGGGGATAACATGTCCTTACGGGTTAGTGTACTGTGGATAGCGCTCTATAGTGACATCCTCTATCTCGATTTCATCCACATCTTTTAGCTCATCATCAGTCACAACGTCAACTTCTGGAGCATCTTTGACAAGCTCATCAGGATTCAGTCTAAACATTTTAGTGACCTGCTAGTCTGTTAGATCATGAATGATCTCTCCTTCCTTTGGAGTGTAGCTTACAAATCTTCTGACAATCCCTTGCAAGTCATGAATCATGGTAAGTTGAGTCTTAACTTGCTGAAGGGGTACGATATCATATTCATCTTGCTGTGGAGCTTCATCTGTTTGATTTAAACATTCAACTCATCACACATTAATCATTAATCAAGACATTTAAACATAAATAATCATTAAGTACATTAATGTAACACATAATTCAAGTACAAAAGTTTTCAAATACATAAACATCTAATCATTACTTTTGTCTTGATCTGTAGTCCTTTCAGCTTGAGCCAAACGTGTACACCACACAATCTTCAATGAATTCCTTAAAAGATACTTGATCGGGCTGAAATTATCACACTGCAGATGCACCAGGAGCATAGTTTCAACGACATGATCATCACCTTCTTTTATGATCTTTATTACTTCTTCAGCAAGCTTTTGGCTATATTATGGATCAATCTGTTGTTCATAAGCCTAAGAGATCTTCCACTACAACAAATAAGCATGAACATCTTGTACATTAAGTGACATATCCTCGTTAGCTTCTTGAAAATCTTCATCATCCATACCACCACCTATTTGAATAGCATTATTCCTATCTCCATCCAAAACATCATCTTCTTCCTCTCCATCAAGTAGGAGAAGATCATGTGAGAGCACTTGAACAGGTGGTTTAACATAAGTGCAACATATGCATTCTGGATTTCGCCGGACATCTCATCAAATCCTCCATGATTGGAGACTATGCACTTTAGGATAACATGAGCCAAGTACTTGAACTGAGGGCATGTGTTGCTCTTGTTTAGTATGCCGACATTGATGTCTCCGGCGTACTTGATCCTCCGAAAAACATCTACGTGTGAACATATGTTGTGCTTGGTGCTCATCGTCCATCTTTCAGCCATATTGCTGCAACACAAGAAATATATACATTAGATTGGTTGCTAGACTTAATAGGTGAATTTTGAATGACTTTGGTCTACTGATTCAATCGCGCGACTGAACAATATGACTGAGTTTAGTCGTACGATTGAGTTTAGTCGTAGGATTGAGCCTACGTCTGAGCTTAGTCGTACACTAAGCCATGCGGTTGAGTCACTCATGCGATTGAATCCACACGCATGATTCACTCGTGCGATTGAGTCTTGTGTCTGGCTCAGTTTTGATGATTGACGTTCATCAGCATGTCCATTCATATATCTCACTGCTGAACACCATAGATTTGAATCTTTGTCAAAACATGACATTACACTTCGTGTTTAGATTCATTTGGACCACAAAGACTCGAAATAGCACTTAGTCTCATTTAAATCAACATTTGTGTCCATTTAAGTGGTCTATTCTTAAGAGTAGTCTTGGTTCTAGGTTTTAGCATTTTCGGCACTTAAAGGTGCGATTAAGACATTCATTTTGGCCGATTTCAGTTGCAAAGTACTTGTAGATGAGTAGAAAACACGTTAGTATCACATATCAGGCAGTAATCACAACAGTATAAATTGGGCAGAGTATGTGTGTATGGACGATTTCAAAGGACTTTGAAGGCTGGTAAGGGTTACGACCAACTGACCCCCTTATCTATATTATTTTAAATTTCAGTCATCCGACTGGACCCATACTCATGCTCCAGTCGCGCTACTGAGCCCATACTCATGATTAAGTCATGTGAATAAGGTTCAGTCATGCGAGTGGCTCATACTCCTTCATCCATTCGTACGATTGGTTCAGTCTTGTGGTCCGATCGCATGGTTGTCCCATACTCATGGTCCAATGGTGTGACTGGGTCATTCGTATGGTTCAAACGTATGATTGGCTCATCCTTATGATTCAATCTTACGATTGGCTCATACTTATGAGGTTGAACTCATCACTTTCAAACACTTAAAAATTTAAGCTTTGATATAACATTATGACCTTTTAACACCATTTATTCACCTCAGACATGATCCTTTTAGTTTGGAACCAATTGATCACCTCAAACCTGATTCTTTTAACTTAAATCCGATTTGTCACCTTAGACGTGACCCCTTTTAGTGAGTGATTCACAGAACTCTTCTAGTTGTACAGTCAGACATTTACGCACATATAAAGACTAGAAAATAGAAAATAACTTGAAAGTTTAAAAGAAAAACAAGACATATTTTTGTTGTTTTGGGTTTGAGAAGGTTGGAGAACCTTTAGATTACATCTAACCGATTTTACTTCCTGAGTAGACCAGCTTCAAGTTACTTTGATCATTTCTGGAATAATTGTAAGGACCTGTCCCGAGACGCTTACAGCTGGCCAATCATCGCTCATAAAACATATAATTACCTTTAACTTTCATAAAACATCACAGCGGAACATCAAAATAACTTTTCATTTCATTAAAAATGCTTTTGCAAGTTAATACAATCATTCGTTTCGAAACATCGTTCGCTCGCATTACAATGCAAAAGCATTAACAAAAGAATATCATTCATGTTAGGATCTCAGCTCTTGGTTTAATCGATTGAACAAACGTAGCAGCGGAATAGCTCAGAATTAGACAACTTCAAACAAGAACATTCGATATAAGACGATAAAAGAATGTTGTTATAGAGAGAGAAATATCCAACAAAGGAATATTGCATTAAGGATTGTCGGCCTCAAAGGCACGATTACAGGTGAGTCATCCTTCCTTATAAAGGAAAGAGTGACGTAGACTGATGTCACTTGAAAGTGACATGTAACCGTTTTACAACAACTGATGTTTAAACAACTACTGAGATGTCAACAACTGACATCTTCTTACAAATGTTCCTAACTGTTAAACATCTTATTTACAACTACTGAAAAACATAAAACACTGATACTACAACAAGAAGAACAACCTTCTTCAGTTGTTTACAAGTACTGAAAGGAAATAAAACTACTGAAGAGTAAACAAAACTACTGAAAGGAAAAGAAAACTACTGAAGAAGAAAAGAAAACAACTGAAGAAGAAAAACCATACAACAACTGAAGAAGCCCTCTTCAGCTGTTGTCATCAGCTGTTAACATCAGCTGATATCTTCGGTACTTGAACATCAGACTTTGTCTTTCAGCTGTTGATCCTTCAGTCTTTGTCTTCAGTACTTGTTGAAGTCTTCAGCTTTAGATCTTGCTGTTGTCTAGTCTTTCTTCAGTACTTCAGACGTACTTCAGCAGTTGTATTCTTCAGACTTGTAGAACAGCTGATCAGGTCTTCTTAGCTGTTGTGACGTCTGTGGGACTTAGAGGTTTCTCCTGATCAGGCTCATTGTTCTTTTGGTCCAACAAAATCCCCCTGAACCAATGCAGCCAAAACCTCTAAGTTATTGACGAGTCCCCATTAATTGGCAGATTGATGGTCTTTTTATCCTCTCGATCAGATGAGAAGTGACCCTTTTTCAGCACCGGCCTGGAAGAAGTCTCGGATGATCTGTTGGCAGGATAGGTTGGGAGCTCTGTATTGGGGACTTGGACACTGAGCTGTACCCCAACCATGAGATCTACTTCCGTGTATCGCCTATATGATTCCCTGGTGTAAGCCCTTAGAAACATGATCTGCTCATCCATTGTCAGCACCTCGGGCACACCATCAAATAGTCTCTTCTTCGGCCATACAATTCAGATATGTACTGGCCTGTTGTTTCCATTCTTGAGCTCAACCGTGGTTATTTGTCTTAAGCAAACTCATCTGATGAGTCCATTCTAAGAGCAGGTTGAGCTCTTCTTGTTTGAAGTTTAAAGTCTTTGTAAACCAATCCCTTTCTTTATGATTTGTTCTCCAACATCTTTTGAGGTGGTTGTTTGGCTTCATAGCTTTCTTGAACTCTTCAACAATTTCCAGGGATCACTACAAGAACCACAGTGATGTCTTCGTCGCGACAACTCTCTTCACTTGGCCCTTGTATCTTGAAGGAATTTCTTTCTTGACAATTCGATGTGCCACCCTTGGATCAGGCAATATCCTTACTCTTTCCCTTTGGTATTGAAGGTTAGCAAGGGTGTACAATCTTAATACTTCTTTCTTCTATGATGATCATTGAAGGGATGTGGCATATGATTGTCCATGCTTTTCAGCATTTCCTCATCATTGTTTTGGCATCTGTTCCTCTTCAATCTTTTATCATTACATCTTGCATTTGAGAAGCAGGAGGATGGACATGGTTTAGCCATTCGGATATGTACTTGCCTGTTTTCCATTCTTGAGCTCAACCGTGGTTATTTGTCTATAAGCAAACTCATCTGGATGAGTCCCTTCTAAGAGCAGGTTGAGCTTCTTCTGTTGAAGTTTTCAAGTCTTTTGTAAACCAATCCCTTCTTATGATTTTTTCTCAACATCTTTTGAGGTGGTTGTTTGGCTTCATAGGCTTTCTTGAACTCTTCAACAATTTCCAAGGGGACACTACAAGAACCACAGTGATGTCTTCGTCGACAACTCTCTTCACTTGGCCCTTGTATCTTGAAGGAATTTCTTTCTTGACAATTCGATGTGCCACCCTTGGATCAGGCCATATCCTTACTCTTTCCCTTTGGTATTGAAAGGTATTAGCAAGGGTGTACAATCTTAATACTTCTTTCTTCATGCTGATCATTGAAGAGGATGTGGCATATGCTTTGTCAATGCTTTTCAGCATTTCCTCATCATGTTTTTGCATCTGTTCCTCTTCAATCTTTATCATGACATCATGCATTTGAGAAGCAGGAGTGATGGACATTGGTTTAGCCTTCGGCAAAGTAATGACTGCAGAGAGTGGCAGTCTGTCTTCATCCTCCTCTTCATCTTCATCAGGCCTCAGTACCTTTCTTTTCTTTTGGCTAGGTACATCACTGGCAGTGGGTTTGAGGGTAAGGGATTTGGTTTTGTGGGTGGTGGATGGTTGGTTTAGAGGGTAAAGGGTTGTTTTAGTGGGTTGTGGAGATAGTGATTTGAGGATAGAGGTTTTCATACTGTTTTAGCATTTTGGCTGTAAGGGAGGCTTTGGTAAATTTTGTCAGTTCTTTTCGATTCCCAACCCAGCTTCATTCAGTACCTCAATCACTAAACCTTTGGAGTATTCTTCAGACGAACAAATCTTGGTGGTTATTGCCAAGATGTTGTCCCTGGTCCAGGCCCTTATTTCCATTGGAGATCTTCCCAAGTATTTAGCTATAAATCTGATCATTATCTCCAGCCTTTCTCTTTCTAAGGCATCATAGCTAGCCCATCTTGAATTGATCTCCTCTGTTTCCATCCTTCTGATCTCGGAGTCTAGTTGTTGATGTCAAAACCCTGCCTATACAACTGCTCAATGATTTTATCCATTGAACGGTTATGGTTGGCGTCAGCTTCTTTCACCATATCCTTCAGCTCCTTCTCCTTCTCAGACTCTCCTTTCTCTTTTGATATGTGACATGAAAGTCTTTTTGACTTTCATTCACTTCAGCTCCCTTCTCACTCTCCTTCTCCTTCTCAGTTACCTTCTCTGATTCTTCTCCTTCCCTCATCTGTCCGCTTCCTTTTCCTTTAACTGACTGACTCTCCCCCTTTTTGGTTGCATTGGGTGCAAGGGTTTGAGTAGTAGAAAGGATTTAGTCACCAACTCCTCCACCAAGGGTTGTATTATTGTAGGAAGCCTCTCATCAATGGCTTTGATCACTATATCTGTGATCATGGGAGTGATGAGAGGTAGGGATTTTTGAAGGATAGCAACTGATTGATCAGGAGGGTTCTGTTCCTGAGAATCAGTGCCGAAAGCAGAGGCTGGTGGCTTGGAAGTATATACTGGCTCAGTGTGTAGGGGACCTTCAGAAGAAGGTGCCATCTGTGGGTGTATTGTGGTGGCAGATGGACTTGCATTCTGAGACATCTTGGCCAGCAGCTCTTTGAGTCTGCTAACCTCATCCTCTAGAATGGTGTTTTGAGCAACTACATCATAGAAGAAGCTCAGATCATCATCAGTTGATACTGAATCACCTGACCTCCTGACAGAGTCAGGATGAACATGCCTTGAGTGTAGATCAATGATAGCATGTGCCCCTGTTCTGGTTCTGGGGACTTCCAGCCTCAGGACTATGTCCTTCATCAGCTGTTGCCACTGGTGAGGTCTTAGAGATGTTACCAACTGCATCCTGGTCATTTGCTGAGTCAGGGCAGTGGCAGCCTCACCAGAAGTTCGCACCTCCTTATCTACACTAGAAGATGGAACATGATAACCCTGTGCTGTGGGTTGACAGAAGCATTGTGATCCTCCCCCTCAGGTGTTGAGGTTATCCCAGTAGTAATTGGTGTCTGGGTGGGGGGTGAGGAATGCAACTGTGTCAGCACCTTGCAACAATTATTGTAGGGCTTTGAGGGGCGGTTGCATCAGGAGAGGGTGTGGAAGCAGTGTGCACCCGGGACAAATGGTGCTCTTCAATGGTAATCCCCTCAAGTGAGGAGGATCCCAGCAGTGTGGCTTCCCTTTGAGTGGTTGCTTCAGGTTCCTTTTGAGAGGAAACCTGAGCGGCTTCGGGTGGTGGAGTCATAGTCTCTACTGGGGGGTTATTTCCAGCAGAGATAACTGCCTTGGTGCAGCAGGAGCATCCACAGGGGACTCAACCCTGAGTAGCTTTCTTAGGCTTCTTCTTAGTGGGTTTGGGAGGGGACTTTGGATGTGGAAGTGGAGGCTGTGGGTTCCAGCTGCGTGGGTTTGCGCAGCTTGGCAGCCTGTTTGAGAGTTTGGTCAGTGTTGTGTCGGGAGTATACCTCCGGCAATACAGCCAAAGCAGGGACTCCAGACCAACTAGTCCCTCAGCAGAAAGCCGATTCTCTATTATGGCCATTATAAAACGAGGATATAGTATCCAAGAGTTAGAAAGTGGTTTTGTGGCCATATCCTTGAGTTCAAGAAAAATTATTTCAGAAAAGTTTAGTGGTTCTTGGTCAAGGATAGAGAACAATACCTGTTGCCATCTGGAAGACAGTTGATCCCAAGAGGAAGTCTTCGGGGCCAGGCAAACATTTACCATATGAAATATAATCGTTCAGCATCTGGAAATGTTTCTTCAGGATTGTTGAAGCACTAAGATCACCCTGATATCCATGTTGTCCAAATGAAAGATCAAGTTGGCGCTTAGGATATCCAACAGGGTAGGCAGCATCATCTAACAATAATATCTGGCGGATGGTAGCAGTAGAGATGACCACCGTATGAGAGTTGATGGACGAATGGATAGATTCTCCATTAACGGTCGCATTCGTCCAAAACTGATGTAGCGAATCGGCATAAAGGATTGGATTTAAGAGGAAGCCGTTTTAGTGGGGATTGGACCATAAGATCTATAGCATTATCAAATTTGGTCCAGAAGGGCGATTTAGTGAGGTACGCGACACAGTTGTGTCGAGGCTTGAGTTGCATGGTCGCCATTAATGAAGGTGAAAGGTTTTCAGAGCTTTTGAAATTTAGGTCGTGAAAGAATGAAAAACTCTGAAAGGGGATCAGGTATATATAGGGTACGGGTTATGAAACGACTGAAGGTTTTGGTGTTAGTCATCAGTATTTGAAACAACTGATGACGTGGTATTAACTTTCAGAGGTTTGAAACGACTGATGGTATTGGTGTGGTCAGCAGTTATAAAACAACTGAAGACATGGTGTTTACAATCAGACGTTGAAACAACTGAAGTCTCTGATTTAGGCATCAGTAGTTTTAAAAACTACTGAAGACAAGTTGAACTTCAGATGTTGAAACAACTGAGGACTTGGTATTAGCCATCAGTAGTTGTGAAACTACTGAAGACCGTGGTTTTGCCATCAGTTGATGTAAACGACTGAAGACTTGGTGTCAGTCATCAGTAGTTGTAAAACTACTGAAGACATGGTATTGCTTCAGTTGTTTATAAGAAACAGCAGTTTGTGAACTACTGAAGAGAGAGTACTCATCAGTAGTTGTCGTCAATTCATAGCCTTTCAGCTGTTTCATACTGTCCTCAACACTTACTCATCAGTCTTTTTGCTGTTTTCAGTGTTTCATAGGACATCAGTACTTATCTGTTTCTACTGATTTCAGTAGTTGTAACTACATCAGTAGTTTAGAACAGATAAACAGTACTTAAAGCATTTAGCCTTCAGTAGTTATAAAAACTACTGAGGGTAAAATAACTCATTAGTACTTATATGTGACATGATTACCAATGATCAGAAGTAATTACTAAGATCATCAGTAGTTGTCACTTATTCTAGCTGCAGCATACCAAGCCTTAACACCAGGTTGTGGAAAGTTGAACTATCCAAAGGCTTAGTAAAAATGTCTGCAAGCTCATCAGCACTAGGCACAAACATAGGATTAATTAGACCCTTTTCAAAACAATCTCTTATAAAATGATGTCTAATTTCTATATGTTTGGTCCTAGAGTGCTGGACTGGATTTTTGACAATGCAAAGAGCTGAAGCGCTATCCATTAATAATGGAGTCTTAGTCTCTGTAATGCCATAATCCAAAAGTTGATTCTGAAGCCAGAGTATTTGGGATGTACAACTTGCAGCAGCAATGTACTCGGCTTCAGCAATGGATGTAGCAACAGATGTTTGTTTCTTACTCTGCCAAGAAATCAAACAGTTGCCTAGGAATTGGCATCCACCAGAAGTGGATTTCCTGGTCAACTTACACCTGCATAGTCACTATCAGAGAAAGCAACTAATTTGCAAGAATGTCCAGTGGAGTACCATAAGCCTAGAGATTGTGTACCTTGCAGATATCTAAAGATCCTCTTGACTACAATCAGATGAGACTCTTTAGGTGCAGCCTGAAATCTAGCACAAACACATGTAGCAAACATAATATCTGGTCTAGAAGCTGTAAATACATCAAGGAACCAATCATACATCTGTAAAGGGTTTCATCAACACCTTTACCTTTCTGATCAACATCCAATTGTGTGGTGTTGCACATGGAGTAGAACAGGTTTACAGTTTTGTAAATCAAACTTATTCAAAAGATCTTTTGTGTATTTAGACTGATGAATGAAAATTCCATCAGCTTTTTGTTTGATTTGCAAACCTAGAAAGAACTGTAATTCTCCCATTGCACTCATTTCAAACTTCTGTTGCATTAAGGTTTGGAAATCCTCACACAATTGGGGATCAGAGGATGCAAATATAATATCATCAACATAAATTTGAACAAGTAGCTTATGCTGATCCACCTTCTTAATAAATAAAGTTTTATCTATGGAGCCTCTAGTGAAATTATTCTGTAGAAGAAAGTTTGATAAGGTCTCATACCAGACTCTAGGTGCTTGTTTCAACCCATAAAGAGCTTTATCAAGCTTATATACCCATTCTGGGTGCTTATTATCCTCAAAGCCTGGTGGTTGACACACATAAACTTCTTCTTTTATTGTACCATATAGAAAAGCACTTTTGACATCCATTTGAAAAACCTTAAGATTGTGGAGTGCAGCATAGGCTAAAAACAATCTAATTGCCTCCAGTCTGGCTACAGGGGCAAAGGTTTCATCATAATCAATACCTTCTTCTTGTGCAAACCCCTGCACAACCAGTCTGGCCTTGTTCTTAACAATTAGCCCATTTTCATCAGTTTTATTCCTAAACACCCATTTAGTGCCTATTGCACACTTACCTGGGGGTAGAGGAACAAGCTCCCACACTTGCTGTTTCTTGAACTGAAGAAGCTCAAGCTGCATGGCTTCAACCCATCCATTGTCTCTCAAAGCTACATGATAGTTCTTCGGCTCTAGCTGACTGATGAAGAGAGCATAGAAGCAGAAATTGGACAACTGGCTTCTGGTTGAAACACCAGCATTGATATCACCAAGGATTTGAGACATTGGGTGATTTTTCAGTTCTTGGTAAACAATCAAATCTGTGCAAGTGTTTGTAGGATCTTCAGCAGCAGCAGATGTTGATGCAGATTCTTGAAACCATGAAGATGGTGGCAACTCAAATGAAGTTGAGGATGCAGAAATCTCATCAGCATTTGTTGTGGATGGTGCTGCTGGAGCTACAGGAGCATCAGGTTTAGAGGACACAGGCAGTTGGTCGCTAAACCTGAAAAGGTGATTACTACTATCATCATCATCTTCAGTAGTAACACCAGGTGGTGAACTGTTGACAGGAGCAACAGCAGGAGATTGATAAGGAACATATTGCAGTATGTCCAAATCAAAGAGCTCCACAGGGCTTTGTGGAATCTTGTCCTTTGGAGATTCATTGAACTTGACATGTAGAGTCTCTTCAACCATCTTTGTTCTGCAGTTGAAGACTCTGTATGCCTTGCAAGTTGATGAATAACCAACAAAGTACCCTGCATCCACCTTAGGATCAAATTTCTGGAGCTGATCCTTTGTGTTGAGAATGAAACAAGGACACCCAAATGCTCTAAAGAATGAAATGAGAGGGGCCAAATGATGTAGAACTTCATATGGAGTCTTCATCAACCTCTGATTTATTAGCACTCTATTCTGCACATAGCATGCTGTGTTGACAGCTTCAGCCCAAAAGGTCAATGGCAGTCCAGAATCAGCCAACAGACCTTGCAGCTTCAATGAGGGTCCTGTTCTTTCTCTCCACAACTCCATTTTGTTCAGGAGTTCTTGGAATACTAAACTGTCTCTTTATTCCCTTGGAAAGGTAGAACTTATCAAGTGTATTATTCCTGAATTCTGTTCCATTGTCACTTCTAATACACTTGACTGAGAGGGAATACTGCTTCTCAGCATACAACACAAAGTTTATGATCTTCTGTGCAGCTTCATCCTTTGAATGTAGAAAGAAAGTCCATACGAATCTGGAGTAATCATCCACATTACCAGACAGTGGACTTTGGTTCTTCAATAGGTGGAAATGAAACCTTGTGCTGTTTTCCTTTCAAACAAGCAGTGCAGTTGTCTTCACACTTGAACTCCTTCATAGGCAGTCCCCTTACTAAACTATGGTGTATCAGTTGATTCATGTTCTTGAAGTTAACATGTCCCAGCCTTCTATGCCATAGATTAGATTCTTGAGGAGAGGCCTTGGAAAATAGGCAAGGATGACCTTTGAGATCTATTTTCTTGGAAAGATCTAAGGCATACACTCTTCCTGTCCTGTTGGCCTTCAGGAGAGTGTGAGCATCCAATACCTTGTCAATCAAACTCAGAACTTTGGATGACAGAATCCTGCAGTTCTGGCTTGTGAAAAGGGCAACATGACCTTTCACACAATTGACTGACACTCAAGAGGTTATACTTGAGATTTTCCACATGGTTGACATCATCAAACTTTATTTCCCCATTGGAAACAAAGCCCTTCCCAATGATGTAACCTCTTGCATCATTGCCAAAAGAAACAAAACCCTTCCTTCCTGGAGAGTAGTCATTAAGAGGTGAGTTGTTCCCAGTCATATGCATAGATCCCCCACTCTACATACCAGATGCTACTTTGGCATGTTGAAGAACCCTGCATAAATAACAATCAGTTAGTTTTGGAGACCCAAACCTTTTTGGTTTTGGGCCTGATCTCATCAACAGATGGTAAACTAACAGGTTTATAGGACACAATAGCTTGAGGTGAAGGAGATGGTGTAGAAGAGGAATCCTTTGGCTTGGATCTCCTTTTCTGGGGTTTCAACACAGGGCCATCAAGTTGGTTAACTCTTCCCAACAGATGTTGAACCATCATTACCAGCTGTGTCTGATTCTGGGAAAGAGCTTTCAGCTCTTCAGACACATTGGTATTGGTGTTTGATGATGAGTTCTTGTGTTGCACCATCTTCTTTTGAGCAACCTCAGCTATTGCCTGTTGCACTCCTTCCCTTTTAGATTTCTTTTTGGATATAGGAGTAACAGGATTTGATGTTGCTGGTACAAACTTGGACTCAAACTCAGTTTTCATTTTAGCCAAGTTTTCTTTAATTTTCTCCTTTTGTTTGAGTTTGGATCCCTTTTTGTACCAACAATCATCTGTGAGATGATTGAATAGACCACATATTTCACATGGTTTCTTCTTCATCTTCTGTTGATCATCAACTAAAGAAGATGAAACTACTAAAGATTTGCTCTTCAGCAGTTTAGAGGCACTTTTTGCCTTCTTGTCAACTTCCTTAGTAGGCTTCAAATCCTTCCTACTGACAGTTTTCTTCTCTTCAGTGCTGTCAGTCATTGGAATTTGAACTCCAGATGTTATCCCCTGCTCTCCAGTACCCTTAGTACTTCTAGGGATAACACTTGGGTTGATCAACTCATTGATCATGTGAGTGTCAGTAGTTGAACCATCAATATCAGCTGATAGGTTCACAGAGGGATTACTACTGACTTCAACTACTGATGGTGCTCTATCAAGTAGTGAATCACATGATGAGGTGGATTGGTCATTACTTTCTCCATCAGATTCTGCTCCTGCTCTTGAAGCAAAAACTGTAGGAGGAGCAGTGTGATTATAACCAATTCCAAACTTCACATTGGAAGTTGTTTGCTTACTAAGAAGCATTTCAAAGCCCTTCCAAGATTGTACCCATCGATCACACTCTACCTGGGTGACAGCAAGAGTATCTTTGAGGTCTTTGTACTTCTCTAAGAGTACATCCTCCCTAGCCTTATCATCAGAAATTTGGCATTTTAATTTATAAATCTCATCAGTTTTCTCTTTTAGCACAGACTCAAACTCAGCTTTATTTTTGGAAATTGTTTGTTCTAGCTCTACATTTTTATTGATTAAAGCCACATTTGCTTCTCTAATAGAGGCAAATGCTGCTATGCAAGTTTCAGAACATAATTTGGCCTTAGCCTCAGAGGATACCTGTGATACCTGTGTTGAAGAGGTACTTGAGGATGATCCATCAGAGAATTCCAAAGCCATGAGAGCTAGATTTCCAAAAGGATGTTCACCACCATGTTGACCAGCACCTGAGAACAGTTGTTCATTACCAGACACATCATCTGGTAAACTGCTCCAGTCAACAACTCCTGGTGTGAAGAAGCTGTGTTGTTGAAGTTGATTAGGTTGATGAGATTGGGATGGTTGAGGCTCAGGGAGTGCATGTGGTTGCTGAGCAGTGGGTGCTTGAACCTGGCCTGGTTGTGGCATGTAATAGCAGGGGTATGGATATGGCATTGGCCCCTGTGGAACAAAATATGCAGGAGATTGTGGTTGATGATGATAACCAGAATTGACAGGTTGTTGCCCTCAGTTTTGTTGACTATTGCCAGGGAAAGTCACAAAAGGTGCAGGAGAGTTAGATCCAGATGATCTACATTCTCTTGCAAAGTGCCCAAGCTTGTGGCATTTATGGCACTTCAACTTACTCTTGTCAAAACCAACTTTGGTTTTGCCAGAGAGTCCTGGGAATTTCCTTCCAGTTCTTTTGTAGAACTTCTGAGATCTGATATTTATCAAGGCCATTTGGCTTAAAATATCCATCTCTTCTAAGTCATCATCAGCAATCCCCTTGAGATCATCCATGATGAACATAGATTGTCACTATTACTACCAGCAGAATGACTATCAACACTCACAAAGGCAGGCTCAGAAGTGTTTGTAGAGAAATCAATATGCTCATCATACTGGCTTTCAGATGACGCATATTCTGACTCTTGATGTCCAATCAGGGCAGTGTTCCCTTGGACAAAATCCTCAGTGAGCTTGCCAGATGAAACCAACTTCCTTTTCTGCTCTATCTCTCTCTCAAATGTAAGCAGTTTCCCATGAAGTTGGGTGAGAGATAGGCGATCAACATCAGCATTTGAGCGTAGAACAATGGTATATGTGTTCCATCTCTCAGGCAGTGATCTTAGGAATCTATGGTTCATCTGACTCCTGGTATATTCATGTTTAACCATTTTCAATTCAGAGATTAAACATGAAAACCGCTCAAATTGTTGAGTCAGAGTCTCACCCTTTCTATGAGAGAAAGTCTCATATTGTTGGGCGAGGATTTCCCTGTTGTTTGCTAAAACCTCATCAGTACCACCAAATTGTTCTTTGATGGCATTTCAGAGGTCATGAGCAGACTCACAATGTAGAAGTCCAGAGTAAATCTCATTTGGAATAGCCATAGCCAAAATTCCATGGGCTTTGCATCGATTTCAAACAACTTTTGTCCTCATCAGAGTATGCTCCTTCTTCTTTGGAACCAATTGGTTTGTTTCCGGATCATTCACCATTGGCTTATGTGGTCCATGTACCACAGATGTCCAACAACCTGAGCTATTGACAGACAGGTGATGGAGCAATCTTCTCTGCCAAATGTTATACTCGCTCCTCACCAAGATCGGAGGCTTGGTAGAGGATCCAGTATTGAAAGGATCATTCGAAGAAGTAGTCATTGTTGAAAATCAGACAGATTCAAGTAAAATCACAATAAATTTAGCTCAAAACCACACAGAACCTCAAATAAAACGGCCAGAAGCGATATACTCTCAATCTCTATAACAGATCCTTGCGAATTTGCTAATTTGATTAAACTTAGAGCGATTGAACAGTTTCAATGATCAATTGTTAGATCGATCAATGATTAACCTGCTCTGATACCATTTGTTAGGATCTCAGCTCTTGGTTTAATCGATTGAACAAACGTAGCAGCGGAATAGCTCAGAATTAGACAACTTCAAACAAGAACATTCGATATAAGACGATAAAAAAATGTTGTTATAGAGAGAGAAATATCCGACAAAAGGAATATTGCATTAAGATTGTCGGCCTCAAAGGCACGATTACAGGTGAGTCATCTTCTTATAAAGGAAAGAGGACGTAGACTGATGTCACTTGAAAGTGACATGTAACCGTTTTACAACAATGATGTTTAACAACTACTGAAGATGTCAACAACTGACATCTTCTTACAAATGTTCCTAAGTGTTAAACATCATTTACAACTACTGAAAAACATAAAACTACTGATACTACAACAACTGAAGAACAACCTCTTCAGTTGTTTACAAGTACTGAAAAGGAAATAAAACTACTGAAGAGTAAACAAACTACTGAAAGGAAAAGAAAACTACTGAAGAAGAAAAGAAAACTACTGAAGAAGAAAAACCATCACAACAACTGAAGAAGCCCTCTTCAGCTGTTGTCATCAGCTGTTAACATCAGCTGATATCTTCAGTACTTGAACATCAGACTTTGTCTTTCAGCTGTTGATCTTCAGTCTTTGTCTTCAGTACTTGTTGAAGTCTTCAGACTTTAGATCTTCAGCTGTTGTCTCAGTCTTTGTCTTCAGTACTTCAGACGTACTTCAGCAGTTGTATTCTTCAGACTTTGTAGAACAGCTGATCAGGTCTTCTTCAGCTGTTGTGACGTCCTGTGGGACTTAGAGGTTTCTCTGATCAGGCTCATTGGTTCTTTTGGTCCAACAATTCAAAATGCCAAGTAGCTGCTTCGCGCCATCCTCAGCAATGCTCACCTGCCAACTAGATAATGCATAAAAAGTCAGCATTGCTAAGTGAGTTCTAATTTCATAATAAAACATACTTTACTTTCATTAAAACCGTTCCTTACTTTTACATGTGATCACACATCATACATATACATAGATAACATCATTATTATTTTCATCATTCATTAACTTCCATTAATTCATGCTTTCTTCTTTCATTCATAGGTTCATCATTATTTATTTTCATTCCATCAAAAGCCATGAACTTTACCCCACCGTCATGCATAAAGCGGGTACTAGGCCGGGGTCTATCATAGAGCCCCCGTCATGGTGCACAGCAGCCTGGCTACAGTACCTAAAAGTAAATTAGGTGTACCATTGTCATGTGTTATACGCACCTTCATGCGTAAAGCGGATATTGGGTCGAGGTCTATCATAGACCCCCCATCATGGCGCACAGCAGCCTGGCCATAGTATCTAGGGTAAGCGACAAAGGTTCTATACAAATGGTCAGTCATAAAGATGGACCCCGGTGTGCATCCTTCTGGGGTAGCTAACCCACACACCGTTGGACTAACACCTTCATTGGGCGTGTTCCCACATACAAGGCTTGGAAGACATACTTTACTTTCCTTCATTCATTAATGCATGCATTCATTTCATGATGTTCCTCTTTTCATTATCTTCCACTTTACGTTACATAATACTTTCATTTCATTCATTAATATTCAACGTAAAGCCCAGGGAAAATAATCATACATAATAAGGAACACAACATACACGGTCAACATCATAATATAGGGCATCATACATACATAACATACATCATACATACCATCATGCATAAGCATCAAACACACATCATAACATCATCATTCAATGCCCATCACATCATCTATGACCTTACAAAAGTCAACTTACATAGCCCCCAGGGACCTCCCAAGTCAAATCCTAAATTTCACTTTTTCTCCAGAAAGTCAAAAACTATTCTAAGTGTTCATCCGCATTTGTCTTTTTGTTCATGTGTATTTTTTTTAGTTCATCTGCATTTCCTCAGTACTCATCTGCATTTCTCTTACTTAGTGGTCAATTCTCATTCGCATTAACTGTTCATCCGCATTTCTCCAATACTCATCCGTATTGACTTACTTAGTGGTCAATGCTCATCCACATTAACTGTTCATTCGCATTTCTCCAATACTCATCCGCACTGACTTACTTAGTGGTCAATGCTCATCTGCATTAACAGTTCATCCGCATTTCCCCAATACTCATCCGCATTGACTTACTTAGTGGTCAATGCTCATCCGCATTAACTGTTCATCCGCATTTCTCCAATACTCATCCGCATTGACTTACTTAGTGGTCAACTCTCATCCGCATTTCTCCAATACTCATCCGCATTGACTTACTTTGTGGTCAATGCTCATCCGCATTAATTGTTCATCCACATTTCTTTTGAACACTTTGGCAGATTCTAAAACTTAGACATATGAGCCCTAAACATCAGATTTCAGTTCTCAAACACCATCTATCACGTTCTAAGCTTAAATAATTCATTATAAGCCTTAGAAGCACAACAATAACATTGTCAAGCATGAACATAGCCCACAATCACACCATACCCATAACATGCACACATTCAAACATATGGGTATAAAACCCAGATTTATAAGAACATACATTCATGCATTTCCAACCCCAAAACAGTCAAAACAAGTATAAAAAAGGTCCTAAAACTCACCTTTGCAGCTCTTGAGTATGGCTTCTTCCAAACTCGTCTGTGATTGAGTTCAACCGCTTAGAAATTCACTAAAAACACACATAACCTAACATACAAACACACATAAGCATACAACCGCGGCAAGGCCAGTTAAGAACATATAAACACACGACTTCTTACCTTGAATTCACACTTTTCTTTCTGTTCTTCAAGCTACCCGAGAGTTTCTGCTCTCTTTCCTTCTCTCTCTAAAAAAATTCAATGGAATAAGATGTGTAAGAGGTGATGGGCAGCCATCACCTTTTACACCCACTTTTTCAAACCTTTTTGTCCTTTTGACCCTTTTTACCCCTCAACTAGGGTAAAATATCTTTTTTTTCTTTTTCTTCACTTTATTCTTCTTTCTTTAATATTTTTTAAAAAAATAGCCGGGTGTTACAATGATTCATTATGGAATCATACAGGTATATCATAATCATTGGGAACCCTTTTTAATATGCACTTTGATGCTAGATTCTTGTTTTGTCTGTGAGTCAATAGCACTTTTAAGAAATCATACTAGAGCTATAAGAAGCATACAATGATTTTGACTATCAAGAATTGCAGCCATGATGATTGTCAGTATATTTGTCTACTTAAATCCATACACAGATTTTTGACTCACATTGGTGATGTATTAGGTTACATTATATCAACACGCATTTGTGGATCCCACACTTATATGGTAATCAACATGCCTCAGGAGATTTTTGAGCGGTCTACGGGTATTGGACAAGAAGAAACTATTCTAAGAGCTTTCAAATAGTTGCCAAGCCTCAGGTCAGTACCATCGCACAGCCGAGAGGCGCAAACAACAATAAATTCTAGAATATTTTGGTTATGCTTATCCTTAGGTCAGTGCCACCGCACAATAGAGAGGCGCAAAACCTATCTTCTTGTTAGAGCATTTATTTTTCTTTTGCACACAACACACCAACACATTAGTCATTAGCTTGATTGCTTTTAGCAGGTTTTCCATGTGCTTTGCTCATATTTATGGTCATCCACACACATTTGTGGCATTTATATTGCTCTTCACCCCTTATTGGAAATACGTTGATTGTTTTAATCAAGGATAAGATAAGAACCCACAGCAAGTTGAACAAGTTAGTTTGAATTTTAATTTACCAATGAAGTCTACTCATCTATTGTGTTGAATCAACCGACACATCATATAATGAACTAGAAACCTCTAGATCTACTTAATCTATGTTACCTCAGTAGGAGACTAGTTTAACTATTATTTTTCTTTAGTTTTGCTTAGGCTTCTCATACTTGTCATTTGAATTTCGCATTTTGAGCAAATTAGCTTTAAAGTCCCAACCAATTTGTTCCCTGTGTACTATCATTTTCCATAAGCTTTGAATCAAAATCACATATTTGATTTCACTTCTTTCAGCTAAACTACCCTCCCTTCACATTTTTAAGTATTTAAATACTCCAACGAATTAAATACTAACCTAAAACTATTCTCCCGCTAAAATACTAAAACCGAAAATCTTTTTGTGTTTTTGGATTTTAATTGACAGGAAAATAAAATAAAAGAACATAAATAATAAACTAAGAAGGTAATTGTCGGACTACGATCTGTCGTCTTTTTTAATCACATCACATTACTTTTTCACGCCTTAAGCGGTGATGTAACATCCCTTATTTCCAGTAAATAAAGCATGTCCCCCTTTAATTTGTGTGACATTGAAAAGGAGAGACGAACTCCATATCATATGCCTGGATGCCCTACTATCAACAATCCAGGTATTAGTGATAGTGTTGTAGCGGACACCCTACACATTCAAAGAAACTTATTAGTTCAGATTTGGGACCCAAGCCTTAATTGGCTTGGGTGAACCAGAGGAATCACACATCATAAACTCAACCCATTGTCCTTTAGAGGAATAACCATTGTCATCGCTAGCAGATCCATCATCCAGTGCTTCGACAAAGGCAATATTTGATTCTTCAGGAGAAACAAAGCGGAAGGACCAGTCTTGCCCTTCATCACCTTGAGCAGTTAGAGCCTTTGTCTCTTTGCTTGAAGAAGCAGTTCCAACCATGTCTTTGTCTTGATGGTTGAATATGGGAAATGGGTTTCCATTTTCTGGTTTTCTTAGGCTTTATACATTCACGTTTAAAATGCCCATTTTCACAACAGTTGAAACTAGTGACTTTGGTTTTGTTGAAACCAAAATTTGTATCTTTCGTGGCTACTAGATTTTGTCCCGTCTTCTTGACAAACTTCTTTGCTCTTCTTACTGCACTTGCCAACGCCCACATGATATCCATTCTCTCTAGCTCATTCTCGTCACCTTGCTCGTATTCTTCATCAGCAAGATAACAATTTCCAATCTTCCGGCAACTAAACCATCATAGGATTAGACAACCACTGCTAGAAGATCCATATGCTTCTTAGCCACTTCCACTGTGACATTACCAAGATTCTCAGTCTTCAACTTCGCAGTATTAGCCTTAGGAACTATGTATTGGGTTCCAGATGACCCTGATGTTTCTGGTCCTGAAGTAATGGTTTGGGAAGGAGCTGAGGATCTAGACACGAATGTTGTTTGTAATGGTGCTCCTGACACAGCTGGAGTGAGAACTGAGTTGTAAAGTGAAGGATTCTAAACGTAGGACCTTTTGTTAGGATCTCAGCATCTAGTTTAATCAATTAGATTGGATTTGCAGTGGAATGAGCCCACGAATTAACAAATTTAAACAAGAACACATGAAATTTATCAATGAAATAGTGTTTGTTATAGAGAGAGAATTTCTGCCAAAAGGAATATATTCATTCAATACACGCTTCGGCTCGGTTTTTCGCATGGTTACAATTAGGTCATCTTTCTTTTAATAAGGAAAGCTGACGTCAGCTGATGTCACTTGACAGTGACATCTAATTGTTATTAACTACTGAAAGTTAACACAACTACTGAAGATGTCATACAGCTGACATCTTCTTACAAAAATACCAAGTGTTAACTATCACTACAACTACTGAAATGAAACTACTGAAACAACAACGACTGAAGAACATGCTCTTCAGTCGTTTTACAAGTACTGAAATAGAAAAGAAAACTACTGAAAGGAAACCATCACAACAACTAAAGAATGCTTCTTCAGTTGTTGTGACAAACTCTAAAGGCTTCAGTACTTCGACTTCTTGAACTTCAGTTGTTGTCATCAGCTGATGTCTTCAGATGTTGTCTTCAGTCTTTGTACTTCAGCTGTTGATCTTCAGTACTTTAGTCTTCAGCTGTTGATCTTCAGACTTTGGTCTTCAGCTGTTGAAATCTTCAGTACTTTAGTCTTTAGCTGTTGATCTTCAGACTTTGGTCTTCAGCTGTTGAAGTCTTCAGTACTTTAGTCTTCAGCTGTTGATCTTCAGACTTTGGTCTTCAGCTGTTGAAGTCTTCAGTACTTTAGTCTTCAGCTGTTGATCTTCAGACTTTGTCAAACAGCTGATCAAGTCTTCAGCAGTTGTTGTGATGTCTTGTGGGACTTAAAGGTTTTTCTGATCTGGCTCATTGGTTCTTTTGGTCCAACAAACTCCCCCTGAACCAATGCAGCCAAAACCTTTAAGCTTATTAAATATGTCCCACTTATTATGGCAGAAAGATTGGTCTTTTTGTCTTCTAGATCAGCTCAGAAGTGACCCTTGTAAGCACAGGCCTGGGAAGAAGTCTCAATGATCTGTTTGACAAAGGATGGATGGGAACTCTGTCTTGGGGAACTGGACACAGAGCTGTTACCCTATCCATGAGATCTACTTCCCAACTATGAGTGTGTAAGACTCCCTTGTATAGGCCTCAAGGAAGATTACTTGTTCCTCTATGGTAAGCTCTTCTGTTTCTCCTTCAAAGAGTGACTCTGGCCCATAATACTCAGAGAGGTATTTGACCTGCTTCCCATTTTTTAGTTCCACAGTTGTTATGACTCTATATGCGAATTCATCTGGGTGAATACCCTCTAAGAACAACTGGAGCTCATTCTTTCTAACTTCCTCAAGCCTCCTATATACTAACCCCTTTTTCACCACTTTATTCTCCAGCATCTTTTGTGGGGTCAGTTTAGCTTTACAGGCTTTCTTGAAGTCATCTAGGATCTCCTACGGTGATACTACAAAGGCCAGTGAGATCACTTCATCTACAATATTCTTTACTTGGCTAATGTATCTCTGTGGAATATTTTTCTTTTGAATCCTATGAGACACCCTGGGATCAGGCCAAATCCTCACTCTCTCCTTTTGATATTGAAAGGTATGTCTGAGAGTGTATAATCTCTGAGCATGTTTCTTCATATTGATGATTGAAGATGTGGCAGCGTATGCTTTGTCGACTCTTCTCAACAATTCCTCATCATGTTGTTTGTGAAGCTCTTCTTCTTCTAACTTCACTTTCACAATTTGCCTTTGAGATTCAGGAGTAATTGTTGGAGGGTGACTTATGGCCTTAGGCAACTGTATAACAGCTGAGATTGGCAGCCTGTCTTTATCTTCATCATTATCTTCTTGTTCCTCTTCTAGCCTCAGTACCCTTCTCTTCCTCTTCTAGGGTACATCATCGGCTATGGTTTTATGGGTAAGGGAATTGGTTTAGTGGGTTGTGGTTGTGGTGGTTTTGGTGTGGGAATTTTGACAGGCTGTTCTAGCATTTGGATGTAAGTGAGGCTTTAGATTGTTTGACCAGTTCAGTCCTGCTCCAAGCACCAGCTTCATTCAAGGCTTCAATGACCAGCCCTTTGGTATATACTTCAAACGAACAGATCTTGGTGGTTATTGCCAAGATATTGTCCCTGGACCATGACTTGATTTCAATCAATGATCTTCCAAGTTACTTAGCTATGAACCTGATCATGATTTCCAGCCTTTCCTTTTCCAACACACTGTAACTTGCCCATCTTGCTTGGATTTCTTCAATCTCCAATCTTTTAATTCTAAGTCAAGTTTTTTAGTGTCATGACCTTGCCTAAACAGCTGATCAATGATGTTATCCATTGATCGGTTGTGTTGGGCATCAGCCTCCTTCACCATTTTCTCCAACTCCTTCTCCTTCTTTCCACTCTTCATTTTCTTGTATGTGACATGAAGTATTTAGTACTTTCAGTCACTTTCTCCATTTCAGCTTCCTTCTCCTTCTCCTTCTCAGTCTCTACGCACAACTCCTTCTCATTTTCCACCTCTATCTGTTTTTCTTTCTCTTTCCATCTTCAATCCTCTTTCATTTTGCTTTCACTGACTGAATCTCCCCCTTTTTGGTTGCATTGCTTGCAAGGGTTTGATTGTCAGAAAGCCTTTTGCTCACAACTTCCTCCAGCAAGGTTGGATAACCAAGGGGAGAGTGGTGCGTTTCAATGGCAACCTCCTCAAATGAGGAAGGTTCCAGATGTATAGGTGCCCGAATGTGGTTGCTACAGGCTCTTGTTGAGAGGAAGCCTGAGCGGTTGAGGTTGGGTAAGTACTTGTAGCTACTGGGGGATTATGGCCAGTAGACATATCCTGCGTTTGTGTTGCAGGGACATCCTCAGGGGACTCATTTCCCTGAGTAGCCGTTTTGGGATTCTTGTGTTTGGGTTTGGTGGGGACTTTGGATTTGGAGGTGGTGGCTTTGGGTTCCAGCTGTGTGGGTTTTCGTAGCTTGGCAGCCTGTTTGAGTGACTGGTCTGAGTTGTGCCTGGAGTATACCTCAGGCAATACAGCCACGGCAGGGACTCCAAGGCCAACAAGTCCCTCAGCTTTCAGCTGGTTCTCTATAATGGCCATTATGAACCGTGGATATAATATCCATCGGTTAGCAATAGGTTTTGAGACCATATCCTTAACTTCAAGAAATATTATTGCAGAAAAATTTAAGTTTTGTTGCTCAAGCATAGAGAAGAATACCTGCTGCCACCTGGTTGACATTTGATCCCAAGAAGAAGTCTTAGGGGCTAGGCAGACATTCACCATATGAAAAATAAGGCGTTCTGCATCATGAAAATGCTTCTTTAGGATGGTAGAAGCACTGAGGTTACCCTGGTATCCATGGTGGGCAAAGGATAGATCAGTGGTGCCCTTTGAATATCCAGCGGGGAAGGTGGCATCATCCAGTTGTAGGGTTTGACGAAGGATTGCCGGAGTGATGACCACCTTAAGGTAGTTGACGAACGACTGGAGAGACTCGGTGTCATTCTGCCCAGTGGTAAGGGTGACGTTCGTCCAGAACTGATTTAGGGATTCGGCATAAATGGTAGGATTCATAAGGAAGGCTGTTTTGTATGGAGAATGGACCATTAGATCAATGGCAGTATCAAACTTCGTCCAGAAGGGTGATTTTGTAAGGTAGGCAACACAGTTGTGTCTTGGTTTAAGCTGCATGGTCGCCATTAATGTGAGAGAAGGTTCGGAGTTTTTGAACGTTAGGTTTGAGATAATGAAGCTCTGTAGGATTAGGTATTTATAGGGTATGGGTTATAAAACAACTGAAGGGTTTGGTTTTAATCATCAGTAGCTTTAAACGACTGATGACATGGTATTAACTTTCAGATGTTGGAAACAACTGAGGACTTGGTGTTAGTCATCAGTAGTTGTGAAACTACTGAAGACATGGTTTTGTCATCAGTTGTTGTAAACGACTGAAGACTTGGTGTTAGTCATCAGTAGTTGTGAAACTACTGAAGACATTGTTTTGTCATCAGTTGTTTTAAACAACTGAAGACTTGGTGTTAGTCATCAGTAGTTGTGAAACTACTGAAGACATTGGTTTTGCTTCAGTTGTTTAAGATGAAACAGTAGTTGTAAAACGACTGAAGATAAAATTCCCCTCAGTAGTTTTCGTCAATTCTTAGCTTTTTAGCTGTTTCATATTGTCCTCAACACTTACTCATCAGAATTTTTAGTTGTTTTTAGTATTTCATAGGACATCAGTACTTATTGTTTTACTGACATTAGTAGTTATAACTGCATCAGTTTCTTTTAACAGAATCAGTACATATTTGTGAGATGTTTACTAATGATCATCAGTACTTGTTTACTGAGATCATCAGTAGTTGTCACTTATTCTAGCTGCAGCATACCAAGCCTTAACACTAGGTTTTGGAAAGTTGAACTATTCAAAGGCTTAGTAAAAATGTCTGCAAGCTCATCAGCACTAGGCACAAACTTTGGATCAATCAGACCTTTTTCAAAACAATCCCGAATAAAATGGTGTCTGATCTCTATATGTTTGGTCCTAGAACGCTGGACAGGATTCTTGACAATGCAAAAAGCTGAAGCACTATCCATTAATAATAGATCTTAGTCTCTGTAATGCCATAATCCAAAAGTTGGTTCTGAAGCCAGAGTACCTGAGATGTACAACTTGCAGCAGCAATGTACTCTGCTTCAGCAGTGGATGTAGCAACAGATGTTTGTTTCTTACTTTGCCAAGAAATCAAACAGTTGCCTAGGAATTGACATGCACCAGAAGTTGACTTTCTTGTTAACTTACACCCTGCATAGTCACTATCAGTAAAAGCAACTAATTTGCAAGAGTGTCCAGTGGAATACCATAAACCTAGAGATTGTGTACATTGCAGATATCTAAAGATCCTCTTGACTACAATCAAATGAGACTCTTTAGGAGCAGCCTGAAATCTAGCACAAACACAAGTTGCAAACATGATATCTGGTCTAGAAGCTGTTAAGTACATCAAGGACCCAATCATACATGTGTAAAGTGTTTCATCAACAACTTTACCTTTCTGATCTGCATCCAGTTGAGTGGTGTGGCACATGGGAGTAGAACAAGGCTTACAGTTTTGTAAATCAAACTTATTCAAAAGATCTTTTGTATATTTAGACTGATGAATGAAAGTCCCATCAGTCTTTTGTTTGATTTGCAATCCTAGAAAGAACTTTAATTCTCCCATTGCACTCATTTCAAACTTCTTTTGCATTAAATTGGTAAAATCATCACATAAATGGGGATCAGAGGATGCAAAAATAATATCATCAACATAAATTTGAACAAGTAGCTTATGCTGATCCACCTTCTTAATGAACAAAGTTTTGTCTATGGAGCCTCTAGTGAAATTATTTTGAAGAAGAAAATTTGATAATGTCTCATACTAGGCTCTAGGAGCTTATTTCAACCCATAAAGAGCCTTATCAAGCTTGTATACCCAATCTGGATGTTTATTATCCTCAAAACCTGGTGGTTGACACACATAAACCTCTTCTTTTATTTTACCATATAAAAATGCACTTTTAACATCCATTTGAAAAACTTTAAGATTGTGGAATACAGCATAGGCTAAGAACAATCTAATTGCCTCCAATCTGGCTACAGGAGCAAAGGTTTCATCATAATCAATACCTTCTTCCTGTGCAAACCCTTGAACAACCAGTCTGGCCTTGTTCTTAATAATAAGCCCATTTTCATCTGTTTTATTCCTAAACACCCATTTAGTGCCTATTGCACACTTACCTGGGGGTAGAGGAACCAGTTCCCACACTTGCTGCTTGTTGAACTGAAGTAGCTCAAGCGGCATGGCTTTAACCCATCCATTGTCCCTTAAAGCAATGTGATAGTTCTTTGGCTCTTGCTGACTAATGAAGAGAGCATAGAAGTAGAAATTGGACAATTGACTTCTTGTTAAAACTCCAGCATTGATATCACCAATGATTTGAGACATTGGGTGATTCTTCAGCTCTTGATAAACAATGAGATCTGTGCAAGTGTTTGTAGGACCTTCAGCAGCAGCAGATGGTGATGCAGACTCTTGAAACCAAGAATGAGATGGAAAATCAAAAGATGTAGAGGAATCAGAGATCTCATCAGCATTTGTTGTGGATGGAACTGCTGAAGCTACAGGAACATCAAGTTTTGTGGACTCAGGCAGTTGATCACTAAACTTGAATAGGTGAGTATTAATATTATGATCATCATCATTACCACCAGGTGGAGAACTGTTGACAGGAGCAACAGCTGAAGCCTAATAAGGAACATATTGCAGTATGTCCAAATCAAATAACTCCACAGGGTTTTGTGGAATCTTGTCCTTTGGAGATTCACTAAACTTCACATGTAGAGTCTCTTCAACTATCTTTGTTCTGCAGTTGAAGACTCTGTATGCCTTGCAAGTAGATGAATAACCAACAAAATACCCTGCATCCACCTTAGGATCAAATTTATGGAGTTGATCCTTTGTGTTGAGAATGAAACAAGGACACCTAAAGGCTCTGAAAAATGAAATTAGAGGAGCCAAATGATGTAGAACTTCATATGGAGTCTTCATCAACCTCTGATTTACTAAGGCTCTATTCTGCACATAGCAAGTTGTGTTAACAGCTTCAGCCCAAAAGGTCAGTGGCAAACCAGAGTCAGCCAACATGGACCTTGCAGCTTCAATTAGGGTCCTGTTCTTTCTCTCTACTACTCCATTTTGTTCTGGAGTCCTTGGGATGCTAAACTGCCTCTTGATTCCCTTTGAGAGATAAAAATCATCAAGTGTATGGTTTCTGAATTCTGTTCCATTATCACTTCTAATACACTTGACAGATAGGGAATACTGCTTCTCAACATACAACACAAAGTTTATAATCGTCTGAGTAGCCTCACCTTTGAATGCAAGAAGAAAGTCCATACAAATCCGGAGTAATCATCCATAATTACCAGACAGTATTTCTTCTTTGCCATACTCATTACTCTCATAGGACCAAAGATATCCATGTGTAGTAATTGCAAGCAGGCAATGGACTTAGGTTCTCCAATAGGAGGGAATGAGACTTTGTGTTATTTTCCTTTCAAACAAGCAGTGCAGTTGTCTTCACATCTGAACTCCTTCATAGGCAATCCCCGTACTAAACCATGATGTATCAGCTGATTCAACTTTTTAAGATTCACATGACCCAGCCTTCTATGCCATAGAATAGACTCTTGAGGAGAAGCCTTGGAAAATAGGCAAGGATGGCCTTTGAGATCTATTTTCTTGGAAAGATCTAAGGCATACACTCTTCCTATCTTGTTGGCCCTCAGGAGAGTATGATCATCCAACACCTTATCAATCAAACTCAGAACTTTGGATGACAGAATCCTGCAGTTCTAACTAGTGAAAAGAGCAACATGGCCTTTATCACACATTTGACTGACACTCAAGAGATTGTACTTGAGATTCTCACATGGTTAACATCATCAAACCTTATTTCCCCATTGGAGACAAAGCCTTTGCCAATGATGTAACCCTTAGCGTCATTGCCAAAAGAAACAAACCCATTCTTACCTTGAGAGTAATCATGAAGAAGAGAGCTGTTCCCTGTCATATGCATAGATCCTCCACTGTCTACATACCATATGCTACTGTGGCATGCTGAAGAACCCTGCAATCATAATAAATTAGTTAGTTTTTGAGACCCAAACCTTTTTGGTTTTGGGTCTGTTCACATCAACAGATGGTAAACTAACAGATTTGCTATGAAGAACAGCCTGAGGGGATGGAGATGGTGAAGAAGAATCCTTTGGCATGGATTTTCTTCTCTATGGTTTCAGCACAGGAGCATCTAATTGGTTGACTCTCCCCAATAGATGTTGAACCATCATAACAAGTTGTGCCTGATTCTGTGATAAAGCCTTCAGCTCATCAGACACATTAGTGCTTAAGATTGATGGATTCTTGTGTTGTACCATCTCCCTTTGAGCAACCTCAGCTGTTGCCTGATTAACCCCTTCCTTTTTGGATTTCTTTTTGGATTTTAGGGTTACTGGTTTTGATGTTGCTGGTACAAACTTGGTTTCAAACTCAGTTTTCATTTTATCCATTTTCTTTTTGATGTTCTCATTGTGTTTGAGTTTGGAGCCCTTTTTATACCAGCAATCATCAGTAAGATGATTGAATAAGCCACATATTTCACATGGCTTTTTCTTCATCTTAAGTTGATCATCTGGTAAAGAAGATGAAACTACTGAAGACTTATTCTTCAGCCGTTTGCGACCAGTACTAGGAGTTTTCTTCCTTGCAGTACATGCTTTCTTGATATCTTCTTCAGTAGTTTTCCCACCCTTTCTACTGGCAGTTTTCTTTCCTTTAGTACATGCAGTAGTTTGGGTTTGTTCTCCAGGTGTTATGACTTGCTCTTTAGTACTTTCAGTACTTTGTGAAATACCACCTGGAGTGATCAACCTTCTGATCATGTGAGTGTCAGCATTTGAACCATCAACATCAGCTGATAGGTTTTGGGAGGAATTAATGCTGACTCCAACCTCTGATGGTGTTGTATCAGATAGTAGATCACATGATGAAAAGGATTGGTTATTGCTTTCTCCATCAGATTTTACCTCTACTCTGGGAGTAAAATCTGTAGGATGAGCAGTGTGATTATAACCAATGCCAAACTTCACATTGGAAGCAGACTGCTTACTGAGAAGCATTTCAAAACCCTTGCAGGAATGTACCCATCGATCACACTCTACCTGGGTAGCTGCAAGTGTTTCTTTGAGGTCTCTATACTCTCTAGAAGTACCTCTTCCCTAGCCTTATCATCAGTGATTTGGCATTTAAGTTTGTAAATCTCATCATTCTTATCATTAAGCACAGACTCAAATCCAGCTTTTCTTTTGGATATTATTTGTTCTAGCTCAATGTTCTTGTTAATTAAAGCTACATTTGCTTCTCTAATAGATGCAAATGCGGCTATGCATGTTTCAGAACATAGCTTGGCTTTGGCCTCAGAGGATACTGTGATACCTGTGGTGTGGAGGCATTAGAGGATGAGGTATCAGCAGGCTCTAGGGCCATAAGAGCAAGGTTTCCAAAAGGATTGTCACCACCATGTTGACCATCACCAGAAAGCAGTTGTTCATGACGAGACATATCATCTGGTAAACTGCTCCAGTCAATAACTCCTGGGGTGAAAAAGCTGTGTTGTTGAGGTTGAGATTGTTGATAAGATTGGGAAGGTTGAGGCTCGGGAAGAGCAGGTGGTTGTTGAGCAATGGGTACTTGAACTTGACTGGTTTGTGGCATGTAATAGCAGGGATATGGATATGGCATTGAACCCTAAGGGACAAAATATGCAGGAGATAGAGGTTGTGATTGATGACCAGAACTAGCAGGATGTTGCCCTCTGTTTTCTTGAATGTTACTTGGAAAAGTCACAAAGGGTGCAGAGGAGTTAGATCCAGATGATCTACACTTCTTGCAAAGTGCCCAAGCCTGTGGCATTTGTGACACCTCAACTTACTCTTGTCAAAACCAACTTTGGTTTTGCCAGAGAGTCCAGGGAATTTCCTACCAGTTCTCTTGTAGAAATTCTGAGATCTGATATTAATCAAGGCCATTTGGCTCAGAATATCCATCTCTTCTAAGTCATCATCAGCTATACCTTTCAAATCATCCATAATGAATCACAAATTGTCACTATTACAGCCTGACTGACTATCAACACTCACAAATGCATGATCAGAACTGTTTGAATAGAAATCTATGTGCACATCATAATTACTTTCTGATGCAGCATATTCTGACTCATGACCGACCAAGGCAGTGTTCCCTGGTACAAAGTCTTCAGTGAGCTTTCCTGATGATGCCAGTTTCCTTTTCTGCTCTATCTCTCTTTCAAATGTAAGCAGTTTCCCATGAAGTTGGGTGAGAGATAGGCTATCCAGATTTGCATTAGAGCGTAGGACAATTGTGTATGTGTCCCATCTCTCAGGCAGTGATCTGATGAATCTGTGGTTCATCTGGCTATTAGTGTATTCATGTTTTACCATTTTCAGCTCGGAGATCAAACATGAAAAACGCTCAAACTGTTGAGTCAGAGTCTCACCCTTCCTATGAGAAAATGTCTCATATTGTTGGGCAAGTATTTCCCTATTGTTTGCTAAGACCTCATCAGTACCACCAAATTGTTCTTTCAGTGCCTTCCAGAGGTCATGAGCAGTTTCATGATGCATAAGCCCAGAATAGATTTCATTAGGCAGTGCCATGGCTAGAATTCCATGAGCTTTAGCATCAATCTCAAATAGTTTTCGATCCTCATCAGAGTATTGTTCCTTCTTCTTCGGAACCATTTGGTTGGTTTCCGGATTGTTCACCATAGGCTTATGTGGACCATGTACCACAGATGTCCAACAACTGAACTGTTAACAGACAGGTGATGGAGCATTCTTCGTTGCCATATGTTATACTCAGTCCTAACCAGCATCGGAGGCTTGGTTGAGGAACCAGTATTGTGAGGGTCATTAGAAGGAGTAGTCATATTCAGAATTCAGACAAATTCAAGTAAACAAAGTAAATCTAGCTCAAAACCACTTAGAACCTCAAACAAAATGGCCAGAACCAACAGAAACTCAATCTCTATAACCGATTCTTGAAAATTTTCTAATTCGATCAAACGTAGATAGCAAAAGAACAATTTTCAATGATCAATTGTTAAATCGATCAATGATTAACCTGCTTTGATACCATTTGTTAGGATCTCAGCATCTAGTTTGATCAATTAGATTGGATTTGCAGCGGAATGAGCCCACGAATTAACAAATTCAAACAAGAACACACGAAATTTATTAATAAAACAATGTTTGTTATAGAGAGAGAATTTCTGCCAAAAGGAATATATTCATTCAATACACGCTTCGGCTCGGTTTTTTGCACTGTTACAATTAGGTCATCTTTCCTTTTATAAGGAAAGCTGACGTCAGCTGATGTCACTTGACAGTGACATCTAACTGTTATTTAACTACTGAAAGTTAACACAACTACTGAAGATGTCATACAGCTGACATCTTCTTACAAAAATACCAAGTGTTAACTATCACTACGACTACTGAAAAGAAACTACTGAAACAACAATGACTGAAGAACATCCTCTTCAGTCATTTTACAAGTACTGAAATAGAAAAGAAAACTACTAAAATGAAACCATCACAACAACTAAAGAATGCTTCTTTAGCTGTTATGACAAACTCTGAAGGCTTCAGTACTTGGACTTCTTGAACTTCAGTTGTTATCATCAGCTGATGTCTTCAGATGTTGTCTTCAGTCTTTGTACTTCAGCTGTTGATCTTCAGTACTTTAGTCTTCAGCTGTTGATCTTCAGACTTTGGTCTTCAGCTGTTGAAGTCTTCAGTACTTTAGTCTTCAGCTGTTGATCTTCAGACTTTGGTCTTCAGCTGTTGAAGTCTTCAGTACGTTAGTCTTCAGTTGTTGATCTTCAGACTTTGGTCTTCAGCTGTTGAAGTCTTCAGTACTTTAGTCTTCAGCTGTTGATCTTCAGACTTTGTCAAACAGTTGATCAAGTCTTCAGCAGTTGTTGTGATGTCTTGTGGGACTTAAAGGTTTTTCTGATCTAGCTCATTGGTTCTTTTGGTCCAACACCTTTTCTTTGACTTGTATTTCATTCTCAGCTCTTCCTCTCTTAACTTCAAGATGAAGTCATTTATGTCTAATGTCGCAAGAATGTCATTCTGTCTCAGGTTAGACATAAATGAGTCCTACTTCTCAGGCAAACCATTAGCAAAACTTGAAACTTTATCTTCCATTGATGTGGTTACGCCATGAGTTTGCAACTCACTCATCAGATGATAGAATCTGTCAATAATATCATCTAAGCTCTCATTCCCTATCGAAGAGAAATTATCGAACTCCTTCTAGAGAGCCTTAGCCTTTAGTGCCTTCAACATTGCATTTCTATTGTACCTCTGCTCCAAGGCCTCCCATACCTTTTTAGCCTGCTTGTTCTCAGAAAACGGATGAAAGATGTCTTTCGGTATTGACTGAGTCAATAGGGCATAAAGTTTCTTCTCAGCATTGAAGAGTATCTTCTGAGCTTCATTCATTCCTCCCAAGGTTAACTTGACTCCATTTGCACTGATTGGGATCAACTCCATTTAAGTAAATCTCAAACCATTTTTTCCACTGAGGATATTCATCTAACATTAGCAAGTTTGGCGGTTTATTATTGCAGGATCGGTGTTTGTCATTTAAACACAATGTTTTTCTCTCAAACTCACCTGGAATCACACTCGGGTATGATAAGAATCAATAAGAGTTGATCACAATATAGAAAGTAACTAAGAACACAGAAAGATAATTTTCAAGATACTTTTATATATTGATTCTCAACTCAAAATACAAGACTCTTACAAGTAGAAGATAATCTATCTCAATGAGTTACAGGGAGAACCTATATATAATACTATCTCAGCCGGATATACTTTGATACCAGCAGGGATCCTTTAGCTAAAGCCTATACTACAAGACTATAGTTTAAGGTATCTCGGATAAAGTCTTATCTGAGATTTGGTAGTCAGGAAATGTCCCTGACTTACCTTTTGTCACCAACTAAAGTTGGTAACATGTACTATCATGAAAGGTAAACAGTGGAATAAAGTATGGTCAACAACATGACTCTTGGGAAGAAGCCATGTTGTATCAGAAGTCTGCAGCGGAGTATCAGAGACCATACTTGTGTCCACTGGTTATAGCAGTGTCTTCCGAAGGCTAAATGGCTTCGAAAGAGTGAGTACTTCCGAAGCCACTTTATAATTCGAAAGAGGCTACTTCTTCCAAGGCTTGGAGACTTCTTCTTTTCGTCATACTTCGGAATTGGTCTTCACTTTATTCTTCTAAGTCTTGAACTTGGGAAGTATGCATTGTCTTCGGAAGTAGAGTTCTGTCTTCGGAAGTTGGACTTTCCCTTGTCTTCGGAAGAACTCTACAACCTTTGGAAGTTCCATGATAAGCTTCGGAAGCCTTTGCATGCAGCACCAAAATAACTTAAGTGATATAGTTTTGGTTGCATTAGCCTTCTTCTTAAGCGGGGTTAACTATAAGGGCAGTGTAGTAGGTTGATTCGGTGAGAAAGGAGATGATTTTAGAGAAGTCAGCATCTCTTGAAGAATCAAGAAGTGCGACTTGGTTGTGCTGAGGGTTGAGGGCCATTTGGAAAGATGAATGTAGATGATTTTGAGCTGGGGTAAAGTTGAAGAGGAAGAGAAATTTCTAGGGCAGTAAAATTTGCAAGGAAGAAAATGAAATTGAGTAGTCGAGATTATTTAAAAGATTGTGGAATAGCGGTAATAGGGGTTAGGATAAGGTGATGTGATGGTTTAGTAGATGAAATGACAGTGGCGGGAAGGCTAAAATCAGTTAAATAATCCGACATCATTAACAAAATCTTTTCTTTTTACAGTGTGGGGCCCAAGAGATTTAAGTTACATAGTGAAATCTCTCTTCCGAGTGTAAAACATTTCCGAAGGTAACTTGTCTTCCGAAGGCAATTCTTTCTTCCGAAGCCAAAACTTTGCTTCGAAGGTTAGAGTTGCTTCCGAATATAGAATTTGTAAGTTTTGAAAGTAGATCTAATATACAATCAATCGCTTCTTCCGAGGCCAAAAATTCTTCCGAGAAGAAAGTTATCCTTTTAGAAGTTTTGCTTTGGAAGATATGAGAATGTCTTCCGAAGGTTAATATCTCTTCAGAAGGAATTTACACTTAGAAAATTTCAGAGAGAATTTCTTGTAACAGGGCTTAAATTGTATTGACACAAGACTTACATATTAAAAAGGTTTTCAAAAGAGATCAAATTAATCAATGTTTATCATCCCAATAGTGGTTATGAGATACTTGAATCTTTGTTCATCAAAAGCTTTGGTGAACAGATCAGCATATTGTTCATTTGAATCAACTTTGATTAACTTGATTAGATTTTTCTCATGAATATCTCTAATGCAATGATACATGATGTCAATATGCTTTGTTTTGGAGTGCTTCATTGGATTTTCAGTAATGGAGATATCACTGTTGTTGTCAATATGGATAGGAGTACTCATAAAGTTAAATCCATAGTCTAACATCTGATTTTGAATCCATAGCAGTTAAGCACGGCAACTAGTAGTAGCAATGTATTCAGCTTCAGCAGTTGATGTAGAAACACAGGATGTTTCTTGCATTGCCATGAGATGATCCTTCCACCAAGAATTGACATCCTCTTGATGTGATTTCTTGTCAACATTGCAGCCTCCATAGTCACTGTCAGAGTATCCATAATGATTGAAATCCTTGTTTTTGGGATACCAGAGACCTAGTTTAGGTGCTCCTTTGAGGTATCTGAGGATTCTCTTACAGCAGCTAGGTGAGACACCTTTGGAGTAGCCTGATATCTTGCACAAATCTTTCTAAGATGTAGAGACATATTTAGATTGATTAATAAAGAACCCTTCCTTCATTTCTTTAACTGAATTCCAAGGAAAAAGTCCATTTCCCATGGAGCTCATCTCAAACTTTTTCTTCATATGCTCTCAAAGTCCTTACACATTTGGTCATTTGAGGAACCAAATATGATGTCATCAACATAGACTTGTACGAGAAAAATGTCCTTTCTAGATTTTCTTATGAGAGAGTCTTATCAATGGTACCTCTAGTGTAGCCATTCTTCAGAAGAAACTGAGACAAAGTCTCCTACCACAGCCTAGGTGCTTGGTGTAGCCCATATAGAGCTTTATCCAATTTGCACACATAGTTGGGGTGTTGTGGATCTTCAAATCCTGGAGGTTGGCATACATAGACTTCCCTATCTATATCCCCATATAGAAATGCACACTTGACACCAAGTTGGTATACTGTGAAGTCCTTGGATGCAGCATAAGCAAGGAAGATCCTAACTGCCTCAAGTCTTGCAACTGGTGCAAAGACATCAGTATAACCGATTCCTTCCTCTTGAGTGTATCCTTGAACTACAAGTCTTGCCTTATTATTGATGATCAAGCCTCTATCATCTCTCTTGTTTCTGAAAACCCATTTGGTGCCTATAGGTACTTGACCAGATGGTAGCGGACATAGGTTCCATACCTTCTGTCTTTTGAATGAAGCAGCTCCTCTTGTATTGATTCAAGCCAGCTACTATCTTTCAAGGCATCTTCTACCTTCTTGGGTTCCATCTGACATAGAAAGCATGAGTACAAGCAAACATTCCCTTGATGAGTTTGTCCTCTTGTCTCACACCCTCAGAGACATTCCCTATGATGTTCTCAGTTGGATGACTGTTGTGAATCCTAAGATGAAGAATCACTTCCAGTTGCAGAGATAGATCCAAGTTAGACATATTCTGCTCAGGAACTGGAACACTTTGTCCAACTATTGTTTCAAAGTCATTCAATGAGGACTGATTGAATGAATGAGAAACATCATCAATAGTTGGCTGTGAAGTAGTATTAACAGTTGCATGTTCCTTCAAAATACTACTTTCTTCTGCCTGATGTGTGGTTGATCACCTGATGAGTTTTAAGGCTCAGTAGGTGATTCACTTGTTGAGGCTTCACTATCCTTGATAGTTAAAAACTCGGATCTGTGAATAGTGGAAGCTTGATGTATTGCAACACTTGGAGAATGGGGTCTAGGCCTGGGAAGCTCAAATAGTTGATCATTAGCAGCAGCATCAGCATCATTTTGAGCAACTATCCCAACTGAAACATTCTCACAAGAGGGTTTAGAATAGTTTGGAAACAATTCTAAATCAAATATGTGATCAGGTCCATTCCCCCTAACACAAGGAGTGTGCTCATTAACAACTATATTGGATGACTCCACAAATGTTGATTCTTAATGTTGTATACTCTGTAAGCTTTGGAGCTAGAAGAATATCCAACAAAGATAGCATCATCCGACTTTTCAGCAAATTTGCTAAATGTCCTTTGTGTTAAGTATGGTACACCTGCTGCCAAAGGACCTTAGAAAGCCAATGAACGGTGGCCTCTTGTTCCATAGCTCATAAGGGGTTTTCCATGTGGTTTAACTACAAGAACTCTGTTCTGCACATAGCATGCAGTGTTGACTGCCTCTGCCCAGAATGTTAGAGGTAGCTTTGAATCAGCTAACATAGTTCGAGCAGCATCAATAAGTTTCCTATTCATCCTCTCAGCAACACCGTTTTGTTGGAGTTCTGGGAGCACTATATTGTCTGGCAATCCTTTTTAAGTTATAGAATGAGTCAAGAACGAAGTTCTTAAACTCAGTCCTTGATCACATCTAATTATTTTAAACTTGTGATCAATTTGATTTTCTATTTTAAGAATAAAATATTTTATGTTTCAGCAGTTTCATCTTTAGTTCTTAAAAAGAATACCCATGTAAATCTTGTAAAATCATCAACTATCACAAGGCAATACGATTTCCTTCCAACTTCTGGGACCAAAAAGATCCATGTGCAATAAGTGCAATGGAGTAGTGATAGAGTTAACACATTTGGATTTATGAGATGTCCTGTGTTGTTTCCCTTTTAGGCATGCAACACAGTTGTCTTTGCAGAAAAACTCCTTTTTAGGCAAACCATGTACCAAGTTATTTTTAGCCAATTATTCATTGTCTTAAAATTTACATGACACATACGTTTATGCCATAGTGTTGACTCATCGCTATCAACTTTGGAAAGAAAGCATGATACTTCACCCATTGGGGAAGCATTGTTCATATCAAGCTTTACATATCCCCTTTCCTAGGAGATCTAAGAAGCACCAATTCCGGAGGAATTGTCATCCCTGGTTTGGTGATAATGCACTCATGTTCTGTGAATAGCATTTGGTGCTTTTGATCACAGAATTGAGAAACACTTAACAGATTGTGTTCAAGCTGTTTGACAAAATGGACTTTGTCAACTTTTAACTTACCATTCGATATACTCCCTCTGCCAGAAATATATCCTCCGGCCTCACCTCCAAATTAGACAGGACCACCATCATAGTTCTAAAACTGTTGAAGTAGAGATCTATTCCCTGTCATGTGCCTGGAGCATCCACTATCTACAATCCATACATTCTTGTTCTTGTCAAATGGATGTTCCTGCACATAAGATGAGATTTCAGTTTTGTTTGGAAACCCAAGCTTGCTGGTCTTGGGTTCTTCCAAGGATATGACATGAGTGAACCAAATGATATGCATGGGGAGTTCAACAGAGGTCCTTGAAGAAGAGGTTTGGGCTGTAGCATCTTCCTTGATCTTCCAATCACACCTTTGGCTGATCTTGAGGATGAGCTTGTTGAAGCTTTTGCAGCATGGTCTTCTTCCGAAGCTTCTTTCTTTTCGGAAGAAGTCCTCACCACCTTTTCTTCGAAGTAGTCTTCTTCTGGGATGGTTTCAAGGGGCTTTCTTGTTCTTTGAACCTTAATAGCTTTTGCTCCAAATCCATTTTCCCTTCGGAAGAAGGAGTTTCTTCCGAAAGCAACTTGGCTTTGGAAACTAGCTTTCCCTTCTTCAACACTTTAACCGTATGGAAGGGTCCAAATGTAAAACCTTCCCTGACTCCTTCTTTTTCTATCATTATTTTCATAATGTGTGCTTGCAGGATTATAGTAACAATCTTTTGCCATGTGATTTTGCAGGCCACACATGATGCATGCTATGTTAGTCTTTTGGGAAAGTGAGGGTTGTTGTTTCTTGGTTTTCCTTTCTTCGTCAGCAGCAACTTTTCCTTTTAACTTCTGATCCTTGGTGTAGGACAAGAATGCTGGTATTACATTCCTTTCCTGAATCAAAGTACCTAACACTTGGAATCTAGCTGAGATAAAGACACCCTTCTGCTTGGGGTCAATTTTCAGTTTGGATTCAGCCATTTTCCTAGCAGTTGTTAGCAGCTTTAGCTCTGCTTCTTCTAGATTTAGTGGTTAGGATTTGATCATCACAGGAGGTGAGGGGTACATCTACCTGTTCCTTCCCTATGGTGGCCACTATTAGTGCCATCCTTCAACTCCTGAAAGAAAGGGTCAGCAGTTGGAACCTCTTGCTCTCAGTATGACATCTCGACTGTCTAATAGACTCATAGGAATGGGTGGAGCGATTTCATTGGTTCCCAATCCTCCTTGTTCTGATAACAGAGTTTGGAATGGGAGGATGATGCAAGAATAGCTTGGAAGTTCTGCTCAGAGATAGCATGCTTCCTGGCCTGAGCCTCAGCAGCAGTGATGACAAGCAAGCTTGAGCCTCAGACAATTTGGATATCAGATCCTTGATTTTAGTCTTGTAGTTGGTGTGTTCAATTTCAAAAGAGATACATTTTCTGTAACTCATCAATTTTCTTTGATAGTCAGATTCAGCTCTTTTCAAATCAGATTTTAGAATATTTAAAGACTCAATGTCAGATCTGATTTCCATATTGTAATCCTGATAGAGTTTAAACTTAGCAATACAGGTGGAGTGCAGAGATGTTCATATACCTAGGCATCATCTGTTCCGGCCATGAGAGCTTGAGCAGGAGTCACATCCTGTACCATGAAGCTCCAGTCAACTTCTTGAGCCATTGAGGCTGTTTCAGTTGACTCTCAGTGGGCTTTGAGGTTGAGGGATGTGTGGAGGCTGTGGGGTTCCCGGATTGGTCTTGGGAGCCTTGCATTCCCTTGTGAAGTGACCCAGTTGGTTACCGTTGTAACACTTTGCCTTGGTCTTGTCAAACCCGAACTTGCTGGTAGTTAGGTTTTGAGGGAAATGCCTTCCAGTTCTCTTAAAGAACTTCTTTGCTCTGTAAGTTAAGAGATCCATCTGCTGGACAATGTCCATTTACTCTACATCATCTGGGCTAAAACACTCAAGATCGTCAAAGCGGTATTGAAAATCTCTTGAGTGTCCACCTCCTGAAACAAAGGCAAACTTTCCTGGAAGAGATTGTGTTGAGCCTGTTGAGACCTTGGAGTCTCAGGATAAGTGATGTAAGGACCAAAAGAGCAGGATGGCTGCTGATATGTCAGGTAATGCTGAGGTTGTGGGGTTAATGAGCCTTCAGTAACCATTAAAGCATTGCTAGCAGGAAGACTCATGGTTCTGCTTGTTTGGTGGCCCTTCTTACTCTCTATCTCTAGACGATATCCATCAAGGATGCCGTAGAGCTCAGTCATGGAAAGAGTGTTCATGTTTTCTGTTCTCTTGATAGAGACACAGTAGAATGTCCACTCATTTAGAAGAGCACTCATGAACCTTCCTGGTGAGATCTCTAAGTTCAAGATTGATCTTCACAGACTGAAGGGAAGAGATAAGATCCATGTACCTGAAGTACTGCTGGCTGAGGGTCTCTCCAGCAATATGAGTGAAGTTCTTGAGCTGCTTCTTCAGTGAGTCCTTCTTTGAGTCGTTGGAGTTGGAGTACATCTGAGCAAGTACATCAAACAATTCTTTTCCAGTCTTGCAATGCTCGAACCCCACCATGATAGAGTTCGGTATTGCAGTCATGAGAATTGTCATAGCATTGTTGTCGATGTCCATCTTCTTCCTGTCTTCATCAGAATAGTCCTCGACAGCTTTCTCTATCATGGCACCATTCCACCAGGTGAAGCCACCTTTGGCTTGTACGGTCCATTGACTATAGAGTTCCACATTTTTGTCTTGGTATCTATGAAGCCTTCCATTCTTCTATCCAAGACCTGAAGTTTTCAGGAGTAATGATGGGAGCTTTTGTCATTGTTCCCATCTCTACCTTGTTTGTTAAGGGCCATTTGAGTGAGTAGGTGGTAGGGAGGATTGAAAAACAGGTTGATTTGGATGGTTAGATCACGCAATCAAGAGCTTGAGAAGCTCTGATACCAATTGCAGGATCGGTGTTTGTCACTTAAACACAATGTTTTTCTCTCAAACTCACCTAGAATCACACTCGGCTCTGATAAGAATCAATAAGAGTTGATCACAATATAGAAAGTAACAAAGAACACAGAAAGATAATTTTCAAGATACTTTTATATATTGATTCTCAACTCAAAATACAAGACTCTTACAAGCAGAAGATAATCTATCTCAATGAGTTACAGGGAGAACCTATATATAATACTATCTACAGCCGGATATACTTTGATAGCAGCTGGGATCCTTTAGCTAAAGCCTATACTACAAGACTATAGTTTAAGTTATCTCGGATAAGTCTTATCTGAGATTTGGTAGTCAGGACATGTCCCTGACTTACCTTTGTCACCAACTAAAGTTGGTAACATGTACTATCATGAAAGGTAAACAGTGGAATAAAGTATGGTCAACAACATGACTCTTTGGGAAGAAGCCATGTTGTATCAGAAGTCTGCAACGGAGTGTCAGAGACCATACTTGTGTCCACTGTTATAGCAATGTCTTCCGAAGGCTAAATGGCGTTGGAAGAGTAAGTACTTCCGAAGCCACTTTATACTTCGAAAGAGGCTACTTCTTCCAAGGCTCGGAGACTTCTTCTTTTCATCATACTTTGGAATTGGTCTTCACTTTATTCTTCTAACTCTTGAACTTGGGAAGTATGCATTTGTCTTCGAAGTAGAGTTCTATCTTCGGAAGTTGGACTTTCCCTTTGTCTTCGGAAGAACTCTACAACCTTCGGAAGTTCCATGATAAGCTTCGGAAGCCTTTGCATGCAGCACCAAAATAACTTAAGTGATATAGTTTTGGTTGCATTAGCCTTCTACTTGATCCAACAATTATGATTACCAATCTCATTCTCCAGAAGTAGTAGGTTTTGGATGCATTAGTCTTTTCCTTCGGTAAACGCTACAATTTGATCTTCCATTTCTATAAACTTGGTACTTGGAGAACAGGACAATTTCAATCGTGCGAATGGACTTTGAGTATGGATCACTCATGCGAATGAACTATAAGTGTGGATCACTCATGCTAATGAAGAGTACGAATGAATTCAATTGTGTGATTGGATTTAGTCATGCGTATGAACAAGATGATTGGAATCAACCGACTGGAGTTGTTCAGTCATGCGAATGAGCTATGCGACTGAGTTCAATTGTGCGAATGGAGTATACAAATGAGTTCAATCATACGAGTGAGCTAATCGTGCGACTGAAGGCTGTTGTTTTTGCAAAATCGAAGATTTTGACACTTTGACACAAAATACGATTTTTCTAAGAACCCTAATCTACCGTATAGTGAAAAATCAAAACTTTAACGCTTGAAAATGTCGAAACACCTGTTGAAGCAACGTGGTGACTCTTTTGATTAAAACGTAGGTTTTTCACACCAAACCTAAATGAATCAAATGAAAAATCAAGAGACAAAACTCTGATACCACTTGTTAGGACCATGTACGTATGGAGTACTAACTGATTCTACGTTTATACCGGATCAAATAGTGTGGGACCCTATTTGATTGGCGCTCCAATCAGTGAGAACGATAACCGATCGATATAAGATTGAACTAAAATGTTAAGAATGAGTAGGGATCGCTCAAGATCGAACTATGAAGTTGGACAGGCTGTTTAGGACTCTCTGGACGGCTAGGGTTTATGTGTATGTGAAATATCTCTCATAGTGTTCTGTTTTTCCACGAATTAGGTGGTATTTATAGGTTAGTGGTTTCCATTCGTACAAATGAACCATTAGCATGGTTAAGTCGTGTGATTGAATCATGCGATTGATCCATATGCACGAGTGAAGGTTCAGTCGTGCGATTGAGTCAATCTTATGTCTCAATCATACGACTGGTCTAGTCTCCTAGTTCAGTCGTGCGACTAGTCCATAAGCATGATGTATTTATGCATATGGTCCATAAGTATGGGCCATTAGCATGAAGAGGCTGATGCAAGCTAAACATCTTTAGTGTTTCCTGCATGCTGCACAAGTGCATTAAAGAAGAAGCTTAGGAAGTTTCACACATGAAACAGAAAATACTCTAAGTTTGAAATCTTCCGAAGCCAAGACCAATATCTTCCAAAGCCAAACATGAAGTCTTCCGAAGCCTCAGAGACAAAGTCTTCCAAAGCTTCAACTCATGAAGACAGATTTCTTCCGAAGACTTTTAGTAACATGCTATGTCTGATGTACTGTTCAATAAAGCTGGACACCTTTCCGCTGTGCCTCTGCAAGTCACCAACTTACATGGGTTGGTGAAAAGGTCCATGCTTTTGGTAACTAGACATTGACGTCTGAGTCTGTAACTTTCTACTTTATGTACTTTATCCTTTTTGTAATAGAAAAGGATGTGAGCTATGGCATGTCATAGTCACAAGTCAAAAGGCAATCTGCCTTTTGACTCTACAATTGATTTTGTTTGTGTCTAGTCAATTGTATCCAGCTGGCTTTCAAATGATAGCGGCTATAGGATGTAGTATAAGTATCTCATGTTCTTGTATCTTTCGAATATGCTTTGTAACATTTTTATAGAACATAGAGAAGGCAATATACTGCATTCTTGAAAACCAAATACTTGTGTTCTTTGTGTTCTGTCTCTTGCATTACTTGTGTTCTTAGTATCTCAACACTTGGTTAATCCAGTTTACTGTTTGATTAAAGTTTAGTTAATCTCCTCTTTGTGTTGTTGTGTTGTAACTAACCTTCAACGATCCTGCATTTGGTATCAGAGCTTTTCAGGCTCTTGATATAAGATCTCACCATCTTAAGATCCCTCACACACACAATACTAAAACTTTTTAAATGGCATCCATTTCCAAAACTGATATGGAAAATGGAACCATGAACAAGTCCCCACTGATCACTCTTGATGAGTTTGATACCTAGTGTTTAAGAATGGAAGGTTTCATCAGGTCTCTTGATTCAAGAATGTGGGAGTCTATTGAGAATGGATGTTTCATACCTAGCACCCCTTCTGCTACTGGTGCTGGTATGATTCCCAAAGATATGGCTAACTACTCTGATAAAGATAGGAAGAGAGTAGAGATAGACAGAAAAGCTATGACAGCTCTCAAACCGCCCTTCCAAACTCTGTATATAGAGGTTTCAAGAAGTGCAAAACAGCCAAGCAGCTGTGGGATGCACTAAAACTGATGTATGAGGGTTCTTCTGATGCCAAGGAGAACAAGAAGGCTCTCCTAAAGCAGCAGTTTGAAAACTTCACCTTCAAAACAGGTGAAACCAGTCAGTAGTATTTCAGGTATGTTGAGATTGTGGATACCCTAGTGGATGGAGGAGTTTCTCTTGAAAACAGAGACATTGTAAGAAAGTTCATGTCCTCACTTCCTAGGCAATGGACACACTACTGTGTGGTGATCAAGATAACTAAAAATCTCAAAACTCTTACTCTGATAGAGTTATATGGGATTCTCAGTGGCTACCAGATGGAGATAAACATGCAAGGTTCATCTGGAAACTCCAACAATCAGATGGGTTCAGCCCTACATGTGATTGAAAGGGATAGCAAAGAACCCAAACATCATCTCTTATGCGACCCTGACAACTCACCAAAGGGTCCTTTCATCACCTTCCCAGATACACCAAAGGAGAACTACACTCAAGGAAGCACATTCCAAGAGACAAGCTCTTCTCAAGCTTTTGTGTCTTCTGATGAAAGCTGTGGCAACTCTCTTTTCACTCTTGAAGAGCTAGACTGTATCTATCCAGATGATCTAGAATATATGGAAATAGTCCAGCAGATGGCTCTTCTCACTCATAGAGCCAAGAAGTTCTACAAGAGGACTGGAAGGAAGTTTCAAAGCAATGCAACCAGTGGAAAGTTTGGACTGGACAAAGGCAAAGTCAAGTGTTACAACTGTATCTTGATGGGCCACTTTTCCAGAGAGTGTAAGGCACCTAGAACAAATGGTGGCCAAACACAATCCAGACCAAACTACACTGACAAAGCTCTCCATAATGAGAAGTCAAAATAGCAAGTTGTTGTTGTTGTTGAAGAAGGAGGCTTTGACTGGAGCTTTCAGGTGAAAGATGCTTCTCCAAACCAAGCACAAATGGCTGATCATGATGAAGCCAAGGTATTAGAACATCTTGTACTTTTGAATGCATTGCTAAAGTTAACAGATACAGGTCCTACAACTTGGAACTAAGATCTGACCTTGAGTCCTTAAACATTTTAAAATCTGATTTTAGAAAGTCTGAAAATGATTATAAGCTGAAAATAGAGGACTTAGAGAAAACTATTTTAGTTCTAAAACATGAACACACAGATTTTAGGACTGAAATCAAAGATCTCATAACCAAGTTAACTGAGTGCCAGGCTGAGCTTGTGATCAGCAAAGCCAGGGCAAAAAAGAGTGTTCTTGAAGAGGAGACCTTCAAGAACATGATATCCTCATCCCTGCACAACAAAGTGTGCTAATAAAACAGGCAGGGACTAGGATCCAATGAGATAACTCCTCCACACACAATCTTCTCAGTAAGATCTCCTAGGTGTGGAACTGTGAAGATGAGCTTCCTCTCATAGATCCTATGAGTGAAGAGGATGAAGAAGAAATAGTGAAGAATCCCTCTGAAAAGAGTGAAGAGGAGGATTCCAAAAAGGGCCACTATCCTTCTGAGGAGAAAGTGAAGACTGTGATGACCAAGTCCATGATAACGAACTTGATCAGAATGAGCAAAAGAAAGGCAAGGAAGGCTCAAGAGATCAATACTACTTTTGACTCAAAGCAGAAACAAGTTTTTATCTCTACAGGGTTTAAAGTGGTAGGGACTGAAGACATCAACCAAAACTCTTCTGCTAAGAGTTCTGGTTCTTGTTCAACTAATCTCTGCATCAAGAAGAAGACTGATCTGCTGTGTACCACTGCTGCACAGCCTGGACCATCAAACTCCAAGCACAGTCCTCAGCCCAAGAGGATTGTCTCATCATTAGCAAAGACGAAGGTGGAGAAGGGATGTGACCAAGACAGTCCTATTCCAAAGAAAAGGCTCTTGTGAAGAAGAAAATGAATTGTGTCATGTGTGAAAGTACCACTCACATTGCCAAGGATTGTCCCTTCAATCCTAAAGATACTGTCCATATGACCAAAACAAAGGCTTCAAAGAGTTTTAAGAAGATTCAAGCTTCGAAAGGAAAATCTGTTTCTTTCAGATGCTCAAAATCTAACAAGAAGGGAAGTGGAAAATTCCCTTCAGAAGAATATTTTGTCTCGGAAGAAAGGAATTCTTCTGAAGCACTGAAGTCTGCTGCAGTGTCTGCAGAATCTTCTGAAGGTTCAGTCATCAAAACTTCTAAAGTTCCAAAGCTTCTAAAGTTTTGAAGGTCAAGTCCAAGACTCCAAAGGTGGTGTGGATGTCTAAGAAAGACCAAGTGACTGAGATTTCTCCATCAACAATAGCTCAAGATCCTCTCAGTACAACCATAGGATCTATTACTGTTGAATTACCTTCTACATATGAGCCCAAGACAAGCAAGGCTTGGGTTTTCAAATGTAACTAATCATTCTCTTTGTGCAGGGACAACTGAAGACAGACAGAAATGTCTGGATCATAGACAGTGGCTGCTCCAGGCACTGACAGGCAATAGGTCACTACTCCAGAACTTTGAAAGGATTGATGGAGGACAGTTGCTTTTGGAGGAGATGAGGGTGGCACATTTCTGGAATGGGCAGGGTCACAAATCGTAAGCTCAGCATAGAAAAGGTAAACTTTGTTAAGGAGCTTGGATACAATCTTCTAAGTGTATCTCAATTTTGTGATCAGAGTCATAACATGCTCTTTACTGAGTATGAGTGCATTGTTCTTAAGCCTGGTGTAATCATTCCTTATGAGCATATCCTGCTTAGAAGCCCACAGGAAAGGAAACATGTACAAGATGGATTTGCAAGAAACCTCTCCCTCTGGAGAAGTTCATGCTTTCTGTCTAAAGCCAATAGTGATGAGTCTTTCCTATGGCATAAAAGAATGTGCCATGTAAACTTTAAGAACATGAATAAATTAATTAAGCATGATTTGGTAACTAGAATGCCAAAGAAAGAGTTTACAAGTGATGAACACTGTGTTGCATGCCTGAAAGGGAAGCAACATAAGGTATGTCACAAGCCTAAGGAAAAGAACTCCATCACTACACCCCTCCACTTGTTACATATGGATCTCTTTGGCCCCACCAGTGTAATGAGTTTAGGAAGGATCTTATACTGTCTAGTGATCACAAATGACTTTACAAGATTCACTTAGGTTTTCTTCCTTAGAACTAAGGATGAGACTCCTGAGATTCTAAAGAGTTTCATCTTAAAGATTGAGAATCAGTCTGATCACAAGGTCAAGATCATAAGATGTGATCAGGGAACCAAATTTAAAAACCATATCCTTGATACATTCTGTGATGAAAAGGGTATTACAAGACAATTCAGTGCTCCCAGGACTCCTCAGCAAAATGGTGTTGCTGAGAGGAGAAACAGGACACTGATTGAAACTGCAAGAACCATGTTGTCTGATTCTAAACTACCCATCACCTTCTGGGTAGAGGCAGTCAACACTGCCTGCTATGTGCAAAACAGAGTTTTAGTAGTTAAGACTCATGGTAAGACTCCTAATGAACTTTGGCACAAGAGGAAACCTTTCACTGGTATTCTCAGGTCATTTGGATGTCCTTGCACCATCTTGATTACCAAAGATCAAATTTCCAAGTTTGCTGAGAAATCAGATGATGGACACTTTATTGGATACTCTTCCCAAGCTAAGGTATAGAGTATACAATCTTAGAACTAGAATTGTTGAGGAGTCAGCCAATGTGACTTTCAATGAGCACACACCCTGTGTTGTTGGTTCTGGTCCAGATTGGTTGTTTGATCTTGATTTGGTTACCAACTGTTTTAACAAATCTTGCGAGAATGTTTCAGGATCTGCAGAAAATTTAATACAGATGATCCTGATCCAAGATTTGAGCTAGGAAGATCCTCAAGTCATACATCTTCAGCTCCAGTTGGAACCACTTCTGCAAATGAGGTTTCTGTCAGCACAACAATGACAAACTCAGCTGCGACATCTGGTATGACTTCAAATTCCAGCTCAGAGGCTCTACAACCAGATAAGAACACCTCAACTGTGGAAGACAACAATGATGGTGGTGACAGTGACCAAGAATTTGTTGATGCCACTAACCACACCATTGATGAGAACATCAATGATGTCACACACTGCTTGGATCAAGTTTCACTTGAAAAGTGTGCTGATGTGGTGGGAGAAACATCCATGCCAGATCTAAATTTCTCTAATTTAGATCTTTTCTCAAAACTTGCTGTGATCCCTCAGCTTAGGATCCATAAGTCTCACCCTACCACAAAATCATTGGAGATGTTGTCTCAGGGGTAAAGACAAAGAGGACAATCCCATGAAGCAAATGTTTGTCTTCACTCTTGTTTTCTATCCCAGATAGAGCCAAAGAAATTTGATGAAGCTTTAAAGGATGGAAGTTGGGTTGAAGCTATGCAACAAGAGCTGCTTCAATTCAAAAGGTAGAAAGTTTGGAACCTTTGTCCTCTTCCATCTGGGAAGACTATAATTGGAACCAAATGGGTGTTTAGGAACAAGAAAGATGACAGAGGCATCATCATCAAGAACAAAGCTAGACTGGTTGTTTAAGGATACACATAAGAAGAGGGGATTGATTACACTGATGTCTTTGCTCCAGTGGCAAGATTAGAAGTGTTAGGATATTCCTGGCATTTGCTGCATCCAAGAACTTCAAGGTCTTTCAACTTGATGTGAAGTGTGCCTTTTTGTATGGAGTGATAGATGAAGAGATTTATGTCAAACAGCCACTGGTTTTTGTAGATCCTGATCATCCTGATTATGTCTGCAAGTTTGACAAAGCTCTCTATGGGCTGCATCAGGCACCCAGGAAATAGTATGAGACACTATCTGAGTATCTTTGTAAACATGGATACAGGAGAGGTACTATAGATGGAACTCTCTTCATCAAAGAACAAGGAAAAGACATATGCTAGTTCAGGTATATGTGGATGACATCATCTTTAGTTCAACTAATCCAAAGCTCTGCAAAGACTTGAGAAGCTGATGAAGAAAGATTTGAAATGAGTGCCATGGGGGAACTCAATTTCTTTCTGGGAATTCAAGTGAAGCAAGTTGAAGATGGCATCTTTATAAGTCAGTCAAAGTATGTTCAGGACATACTTAAGAGGTTCAATATGACTAACTGTAAGATTGCTAAGACACCATAGCTAGAAACCACTCTTTGGTCCTGATCTTGAAGGGGAGTGTGTAGATGAGCACTTATATAGGGCTATGATTGGGTCTCTTATGTATCTTACTGCTAGCAGGCTGATATCATGTTTGCTACATGTATTTGTGCAAGATATCAAGCCAACCTAAGATGTCTCACCTTATCACTGTCAAGAGGATTCTAAGATACCTCAAAGGTGCTTCAACACTTGGACTATGGTATCCTAAGAATTTTGACTTCAATTTGTATGCCTATACAGATAGTGATTATGGTGGTTGCAACATGACTGCAAAGTCTACATCTGGGGGATGTCAATTTCTTGGTGGATGGGTTGTCTCATGGCAATGCAAGAAACAATCAGGTGTCTCTGCATCAACTGCTGAAGCTGAATACATTGTTGCTGCAAGCTGCTGTGCTCAAGTACTTTGGATTCAAAATCAGATGCTGGACTATGGGTTAAACTTCAAGGAGACTCCTATTCACAAAGACAACAATAGTGCTATCTCAATCACAGAGAACCCTGTGCAACACTCAAGGACAAAACACATCAATATCAGGTATCATTTAATAAGAGATAACTATGAAAAGGGATTAATTAAACTAGTCAAAGTTCACACAGATGAACAATATGCTGATCTGTTTACAAAGGCCTTTGATGAACAGAGATTTAAATATCTAATATCAGCTATTGGGATGATAAACTTTGATTAAGCTTTTCTTAAAACTAATTCTTATTATTTCTTTAAAATTATGCGTGTCCTAAGTTGTCTAGTTCATCACTTTCATAAGCCCATGTTTTCTTTGGATGAAAATTTCTGTTTGAAGACTTTCCTTAGACTTTTGAAAATTTCTGATACTTCAGAAGTTATGCTTTTAACTTCAGAAGTAAATCATGTCTTCCAAATAAATAATTGTCTAAGAAATTTACCTTCGGAAGTGTCTTCAAATTTATCTTCCGAAGCTTAAATACTTGTCTCAGACACTTACTTATTTTCAAGGACCATTTACTTCTGAAGCAAAATTAACTCTCGGAAGCTTGTTAGTTTATATACAAAGCACTCAAGTTTTAATTCTTCTTCCGAAGCAAAATTCTCAATACTCTCAGGAAATTCTTCCAAAGTCATTCTAGCTTCGGAAGCTTTTTAAGTAAAACTTCCGAAGATAATTAACCTTCGGAATCTTTTTGACTTCTAAGAAAACTACTTTTTGAGCAAAAGTAAACTACTTTTTCAGAGGTGGGACCGACATCCGGATTTCAAAGTTTACCCTCTTTCATTAAACTTTATCTGAAATCCTTCTCACATATAAACCCAACGGTTTCCCCCTCTTTCTATCATCTGTTCTTCCTCCAAACCTAAAACCCCAAATTTCTCTCTGAAATTTCTTTCTTTCTTCTTTCTTCATCCTTAAGCTACTTCAAAATGGCCAACCTTGCTCACAGAAATGATCCCAACTTTACCATGCAGCTACATAGACAACACAATCAGGTTGCTCTGTTAAGCTCTGAGAAAGATCCTTATTTCTCAGAGGTTTGCCGTTTTCTAACTTTGTCAAACTACTTCACCTCTCTAACCATTGATCCTCCACTCTATAAGGATCAGTTGCTTGAATTCTGGAAGACCCGTCAAGAGGTCATTATCGATAGGGAGAAGGCACTGTCTGCCACAGTGCAGGGGAGAATAATCTTCATCACTCCGGCCATCTTCAACAGACATCCTCAACTAGATGATGAAGAGGGTGAGGTGTTTTTCCCAAAGGAATTGTCAATCATTCATTTGAGCAGATGGGATATGAGGGAGATTTTTCTGTAAAGACCTTTAGGAAAGGGAAGGTCTCATCCCAATGGAGATTCTTGCTCCATGTGGTCATCCACAGCTTATCAAACAAGTATGGTGGATGGGACTAGATTCCTGAGGATCTCTTCTTCATAATCCATAGAATGGTTCAGGGGGTCAAATTTAGGTATTCATAGTTTGTTTATACAAATTTGCTTGCTAATTTAGACTCCTTAGAGTATTACATGTTTCCTAGATATGTCGAGTACATTCTTAACTGTGAACTGGGCTCACAGTTGAGGGAAACAGGTAATATTCTTAAATTGGGACAGATGAAGCCCGGCATCTTTAAAATACTGAGAAAGCCCACTGTTGGATTCTCTGGGGTAGAAACAGCCCTAGTCCCAAAAATGTTAGAGCTCATTGCTCAAGGTGACAACCTAGCAGCACAAGCTAGTGTTGAACCAACACCTTCTTTTTCCCAACCACTCTCACAGCCTCAAATCACCATCACTTACCAAAGAAAATCCAAACGAACCCCTGCTCAGGCTATTTAGTCTGTGTAGGCCCCCATACACTCACCCATACAGGAAGAAGTGGACACTGGAGCTCCCACTTCTCTGAGGAGCAGACCACTCCATCTCTTCAAGAATCAGTGCTGAGGTTCCTCATGCTCAGCTTGATGGGCTCATTAGCCCTACTGCCTAAGCCATCACTCTAAGTCTCAACACTCAAATGATCAACCTTCAGGGGACAGTTACCATCCCTAGCCTATAGATCTCAACCAACCAATTCCCAACCTTGACTTCGATACTGATGAAGATATAGGTTTCAGTGAGTATAATAAATCTCTCTTCTTTCCACTTACTCAAAGAGAGATGAGTACTCCTGAGTCTCCTACATCTATCCCACATCAGTCACCTACAACTAAGGTGGACACTCCTGAACCTGTTCAGGATGTCCATATGGAAGAGGCTCTCACTTCTGAAAGTGATTACATCATTAAGACCTCAACCATGGCAACTCAGCCCACTGACATCTCAACTGAGATTGCCAGTGAGCAGAGGATAACCAACAGCCAAGAACCTCAAACTGGTGGTGAGAGAGAGGACTCTGGTCTAATAATCTCATCCCCCAATGAATCTTCTGATGAAGATGAGGGGAATTTGAGACTACTGGTGCAAAAATTGTCTAAAACATGCACTCATTTAGTCTCAAAGGTCAGTCACCTTGAATCTCAGGTGACTACCTTACATAACAGGATCAATGATCAGCAACTTGAGATTTCATATCTTAAGGAAAAACTAGCTGGGAGACCCTTAAGGAGAGCTCAACCAGGAACACAAGAACCTGTGGATGTGATTGACCTATCTTCCAGCTCACCTATGTAAGTGGGTGATGCTACCAAAAAGGGGGAGAAAGTCATTACAGCCACAGAACCTAGGAGTTCTTCAGAGAGAATGGACATTGAGGACTCACCATCCTCACTTGCAACTGTGCATTCTCAGCAACCTCCTCTAGTTCACATTGATGTGGACTACATAGAATCCTTCATACAGATTCTGTTTGAGGATGGGATACCAAGGGCTATGTCACCTTCACCATTTTCCAATCACATCATTGGGTGGAGGTATGACAACAACATGAAGGCCCTAATCATCATAAGAGTTCAAGGACAGCAAGAAGTCTTCAATTTTCAGACCTTGGACTATTATGAAGGTCTGGATCTAGTCAACATGCCACTTGTCAACCCAAGCCAATCAAAACAAGCTGACAGACTGGCTAAAGGAATCCAAGACAGGATCACTGCAGAGTTCAGCTTAAGAAGGAGACTTAGGTAGTCAGGCAATGTCATCGGTCAATTGGATGTTGAGGCAGACTCTAAGATTAGCTTCATAGGGGAAACCTTGACCGAAGGCCCAGTGACAAAACCTGAGAGCCCTGTCTCATCATCTCCAACTGCTGCAGAGATCGATATTCCTTCTATGACACCTGCTGGTGAAGGTGCTTCTCAACCTCTCTCTGGCCTGAGCTCAGATGCTGCAACAAGCAATGAAGGCCAAAGCTCTCTCCACCCTGAGTCACAAAGGTCTGTGAGTGACAAAGGGAAAAGAAAGATGACATCTGAGGAGATTGAGGAGGAGGAGAGAGAGAGAGGGGAAAAGGAGGCTAAGGGGAGAAAGTTCCTCTGCTGAGTCTCCAAGACTCATGGAGTCTGCAATCAGGGCTGCCCCCAGACCAGATACTCAGAATGATGAGTTAAGGGTAGTCAGGATTAACTATCTGCAGACTAGGAACCATGACATAGATAGTGTCATTTCTCTTCCCTTGGATGAGTTGAATGAACTGTTGACCTGGAAAGGTCAAGAGAGAAAAGGAGGCAGAAGATGCAGAACTCCTAGTACAAGTCAAAGAAGAGAGAAAAATAAAAAGACTGTACAAAGGTATGTCTACCCTCTCCCCGATTCAAGAAAGTCCTAAACAAGAGGATGTGGTTCACAAGAACCTCAGGTAGATAAGAAGAAGACAGAATCAAGATGATTAACTACCTGATTGCCACAGGCTTCTATCAGGCAGATGTACTCCTTCCCTGTTTAGACTATATTGAGTTTGAGTACTTAAAACAACTTGAGCTTGAGTTAGTCAAGGAAGAAAGATAACAAAGAAGAAGCTAAGGGAAGAAGCTGCAAAATCAAGAGCCATCATCCAAAAGAGCATGAAGAAGTCTGTGATAGGCAGAGGATGATGAGCTTCTTAAAGCTGTATGGATTCTCCGGAAGGAGACTTGGACCCATGTCTCTATCCATTATGGATGAGCATATCAGGGTAATCAAGCAGAAGATTAAGAGTGGAGAGCTCACTGACTTACACTCCACTCCAAGTCAGGCCCACCTGAAGTGGAGGTTAAGGTTGAACAACCAGAGACAACACAACCCGGACCTCCTGCTAATGCTCAGCAAGCTTCATCTTCTGATCCACAGCAAGGTCAACCTCCCTCTCCATCTGAACCTAAGAGAGAGGAAGTCCCAATTGAGAAAGACAATGAAGATCAATCTGGTGCTGCAGGCCAGTCTTCTCAGTTAAAATTTGGAAAGAGAAAGAAGAGGATGGCTTCTAGACCAAAGCCTAAGAAGAAGAAGAAGCCTGTATCCCCTTCTAAACCTCAGGATGAATCAGAATAGCCTGAGGATGTGCAACCAGAGGAAGCTACACCAACTCCAATTCAATTAGCTCCTCTAGCAATAGGAAGACCCATCTTGTCTTGGACATACACCACAAATCCAAAAAGATGGCATGTTATTAGAGATCAAGGCATTGAAGACATTTATACATGGAAAGATATGTTTCAGTTGCCTCTGCATGACCTCTTTGACATGAGAAGACACTTTGACAGCCTGAAGGATCCTGATCATCTTATGAAGAAAGGAATGGTGATCATCCTAATGAGGACCGTTAATATCTGAAGTTTTCAAAGTGTTTTGGTAGCATCAGCCTAGGGGGAGTTTGTAGAGATTAATGAAGAGGCTGATGCAACCTAAACATCTTTAGTCTTTCCTGCGTGCTGCACAAGTGCATCAAAGAAGAAGCTTAGGAAGTTTCACACATGAAACAGAAAATACTCTAAGTGTGAAATCTTCCTAAGCCAAGACCAATATCTTCCGAAGCCAAACATGAAGTCTTTCGAAGCCTCAGAGACAAAGTCTTTCGAAGCTTCAACTCATGAAGACAGATTTCTTCCAAAGACTTTTAGTAACACGCTTTATCTGATGTATTGTTCCATAAAGCTGGACACCTTTTCGTTGTGCCTCTGCAAGTCACCAACTTACATGGGTTGGTGAAAAGGTCCATGCTTTTGGTAACTGTACATTGAGGTCTTGAGTCTGTAACTTTCTACTTTATGTACTTTATCCTTTGTAATAGAAAAGGATGTGAGCTATGGCATGTCATAGTCACAAGTCAAAAGGCAATCTGCCTTTTGACTCTACAATTGATTTTGTTTGTGTCTAGTCAATTGTATCCAGCTGGCTTTCAAAGTATAGTCGGGTGTAGGATGTAGAATAAGTATCTCATGTTCTTGTATCTTTCGAATATGCTTTGTAACACTTGTAATAGAACATAGAGAAGGCAATATACTGCATTCTTGAAAACCAAATACTTGTGTTCTTTGTGTTCCATCTCTTGCATTACTTGTGTTCTAAGTATCTCAACACTTGGTTGATCCAGTTTACTGTTAGATTAAAGTTTAGTTAATCTCCTCTTCGTGTTGTTGTGTTGTAACTAACCCTTCAACGATCCTGCACATACATATGAATTAAAGATAAATAGACATCAAATTATATAACATATTTCATTACTTCGTCAAAATTACACATATGTAAGACATGAAAGACTTTTATATTTAAGCTTATAAACTAGGTACACATGTATCTACATAATTTTGCTACAAGATTAGCAGATTCGCTGGCAGTTTCGCTGGCAGTTTCGCTGGCAGTTTCGCTGGCAGTTTCGCTGGCAGTTTCGCTGGCAGTTTCGCTGGCAGTTTCGCTGGCAGTTTCGCTGGCAGTTTCGCTGGCAGTTTCGCTGGCAGTTTCGCTGGCAGTTTCGCTGGCAGTTTCGCTGGCACTTTCGCTGGCAGTTTCGCTGGCAGTTTCGCTGGCAGTTTCGCTGGCAGTTTCGCTGGCAGTTTCGCTGGCAGTTTCGCTGGCAGTTTCGCTGGCAGTTTCGCTGGCAGTTTCGCTGGCAGTTTCGCTGGCAGTTTCGCTGGCAGTTTCGCTGGCAGTTTCGCTGGCAGTTTCGCTGGCAGTTTCGCTGGCAGTTTCGCTGGCAGTTCGCTGGCAGTTTCGCTGGCAGTTTCGCTGGCAGTTTCGCTGGCAGTTTCGCTGGCAGTTTCGCTGGCAGTTTCGCTGGCAGTTTCGCTGGCAGTTTCGCTGGCAGTTTCGCTGGCAGTTTCGCTGGCAGTTTCGCTGGCAGTTTCGCTGGCAGTTTCGCTGGCAGTTTCGCTGGCAGTTTCGCTGGCAGTTTCGCTGGCAGTTTCGCTGGCAGTTTCGCTGGCAGTTTCGCTGGCAGTTTCGCTGGTATCATTGCTGCCAGTTTCGCCCAACTTTTTTTGAAAATTCAAGCCTGCGAAACTACATGTGAAACTATTTCGCAGGAAGATCCATAGTTTCAATGGACGACTAAACAATTTCGCTAGACGAACTCATAATTTCATAGAACGGGCTAAAATTATGAACTAGCCCATTTTTAACCCAAAAATTTAATCTTTTACACCTAAAACATTGGTTTATCACCCAAGAAGGTATATCTAAGATTTTTACATGTTTTCTTACATAAAAACGTGAGTCTTGGGTGATTCTTTGCTACATTCAAAATCCCCAAAACTAGAATCCGAATTTAAACTAAAGAAACGATTAAATGATGTTCCTTACCTAGATTCTTCGTCTTTCCTTGTTGTTTGGATGCCTATAAACACTGATCTTCAATCTCTTAATCAACCGAGCCTTGAATCATCATTTTCTCTCCATTTTCTCTCTCTACACACTCTCTCTCTAGAAGTTGGGTGTTGAGTTGCAAATGAGAGTGGCTCAAGCTAACACGTTTATATATACTAGGCATTCCAGGGACCTTAAACTCGTCGAACACATAACCTGCGAGATTTACTTGGTCCATAATCTCTTTCTCTCTTATTTTCATTAAATTATCTCGATTAAGCACATTATTATTAGTTGGCTTGTTTAAAACTTTATTTCGGGCGTTTCCACGAAGAGTGAATCAAAAGAACATGTATGAGGTTACAGACAAAAATTATAAAGGACGACCAAAACAGGAGTCCTGATGGGAATTTAAATGTAGGTGGCACAAATCAAAATTAATAAGGAAGAATAAAAATTATAAATTTAATTTGTGGATATGTTAAGGTGATGGGTTAAAACTAAATTTGGTCTTTGAGATAAACAAAAATAAGGAATATAATAAGCTAGAAGATATAATAGATTTGTTTTAGTTTTATTTAGTAATTATCGTGAGAACTAGAGTATGGCTAAAAGACTTAGTGATCAAGTTTTGTATTATATATATAAGGTTTATTATATTGAGTTTAAGGGCATTCATAATAGAGTTGTAAAATGTCCTTTACCTTATATATAAGGAAAAATATTTTTTTTTATTTACCAACTTAACATTCACCTGTTATAATTTTTTGTGAATGAAATATAGAGAGAAATTAAAAACAAATGATTAAAAATATATTATTTAATAGAATAAAGATGAAATGAAATTACACTTTTCACCCTTTAAGTTTGTATTAAACTTGAAGTTTCATTATTAAACTAAGTAAATAACATAAATCATCTTTATGTTAATATTTTGCACTTTACGTCTTCGAACATTAATCTTTTCAATTAAGTCTGCTCATGTACATTGCACAGGACAAGTTAGTCATTTTACCCATTTTACTTAACAAATTTATTTAACAAAAAAATTTAAAGTATTTAAGTAAAACTCTCACTCTCTCTCTCTCTATATATATATATGTATGTATGTATGTAGTATGTATGTATGTATGTATGTATGTATGTATGTATGTATGTATGTATGTATGTATGTATGTATGATGTATGTATGTATGTATGTATGTATGTATGTATGTATGTATGTATGTATGTATATATATATGTATATATATATATGTATTATATATATGTATGTATATATATATGTATGTATACATATATGTATATATATATATGTATGTATATATGTATATATACATATATGTATATATATATGTATATGTATATATGTATATATGTATATATGTATATATGTATATATGTATATATATATGTATATATATATATATATATGTATATATGTATATGTGTGTATATATATATATATATATTATATATTATATATATATATATACAAGAAAAACAAGAAAACTAATTACAACCAATCACATAATTTCTAATAATTCTTTTAATTTATTAAGAAAATGGTGTTTAAGTAAACTTTCATTCTATTATTTTAGGTAACTATATTTTTTAATTCTCAATTCTTATTTGACTTTTGATTAGTATCTCATTAAATCATGATCCTACACATTCATAACAGATTCAAATCATCATCGAATTTTTTGGCTATAAGGTTCAAGAGATGAAATCAGATGTATGCAACGAATACGTGTAACCGCTTCAAAGGATCATAGATTGTCATGATCGAGCCTGGTTGATCAACATGTGCAGAAACTCGATTATTATCAATGTTTTCAGAACCGGATCGGATGTCGAACGGACGCCTTACTAGTTTGGTGGTCGGAACGGTCGAAACGGATTTAACTATATTTTAATTATATTATATATGTAGTTAAATATAAGTAATTTATATATGATTTATATATATATATATTATAGTTATATATAAAACATAACTATATTTTTATATCTAACACACTAACTAATGGTTTAACACCCTGTTTTAACCCATTAAAATCAAAAAATAAAAATAAAAAACCGGTCCGAACCGGGCCAGTTTCCCGGTCCGACCAGCGGTTCGGGAAGAACCGATCGGTTCGACTGTTCGAAAACGATTCATAGCGACCCGGACCGGTCACTGGACCGATCCCCGGTCGAACCTGTCAGACCGGCCGCTCCGATCTGGTCACGAAAACACTGATTATTACATTAAAGGCTTAAGTTGATTATCAATATATTAACCTAACAAGAGGAAGAATACACCACTTTGCGAATGAAAGTAAGTTACATGTCCTTATTAAAGCCAATTGCAGTCAAAGTATTAAAGACGACTTATGCTCCTGATGTTAAATTTGGTTCTAAGATGAGTTATGTATACGTAACTCTAAAACCCTTGTTATTACTCATAAACATGGAAAAATTTACGTAATCGATTTTTGTTCTCCATCTATAAAACAATGGCAAATGGCGGATTATGTATACATAACCAAAATTACATATACATAACCAAAAGTTTCTGTAAAGGAAAGAAATGAAGAAAAACAACAACAAGATGATGCAAATGGCAGGTTACGTATACATAACCATAATTATATATATAATTTACTGGTTTATATACGTAACAGGTTTCTTTTAGATATGAAATGGCTAAGATATATCTAAACAAATTGAACAGACAATGGTTAATTGAAAGAATTTACATATATGTAAGCAGATACATATATGTAAGCAGATACATATATGTAAGCATGTAACAAATGTTTTCATACTATGTTTACATTTTTGGACAACAAGATGTTGCAAACGATGGGTTACGTATATGTAACCATAATTGCATATATATCTACTAGTTACATATACGTAATATTTTTACATTTATTTTTAAAGAGGCCCGATATATTTAAGCAAATTGAAGATACAATGGTGAATTGAAAGGATATACATTTACGCAAGCATGTAAGGTATGTATATGTAAGTATGTAACAAAGGTTTTCATACTTTGTTTAAATTTTGTCCAATAGAAAGAGTAATAACAATAAAAAACTTGCTAGAGCAACATATATGTAAACATATAGGAGTTATAGAATGTAACAATCGATGGTTTTGTTCTTTTTATATGTAGCTTTTGTTAGTACATGTATGTATCTCAGTAGTTTGATTAACATTTTTCTTATGTAAACATATGTTTACATATACGTAAGCATGTATGTTCAATGGATGTAAATATTTTGAAACATTCGCAAGCAAGATCAATCATTAGGTTTATTTATTGTTATTTTTTTATTGATTTCTTTCCTTATGATTTATTAATTGTACAAAGAAAAATTGATGGAAAAATCATAAATAAGAGTGAGATAGGAGAGAGAATGCATATTTTTAGGAGGTTGTTAATTAATTAGTATTATTCAAAGTCAATCAACATTTGGTTTTCCTAATATACCCTTAGGAACTTTTAATTAAATTCGTTAAATACCTTGAAATTACAATCATACCATTAATTAATTCTAACCATAGATCAAAACATCAAAGGTCAAAAAGTGGTTTTTTTTAGTTTTCATTAAAAATGAGATTTTCATTGAAACCCTCCCCTATATATATATATATATATATATATATATATATATATATATATATATATATATAATATATATATATATATATATATATATATATATATATATATATATATATATATATATATATATATTCTTTTTCACAACCCTTGCGATCTCCTCTAGCTCCGCCAGGCTTCATCATCAACCACTAACATTTTCATCGAACCTCGTTTTATCTTTCTTCATCTTAATTTTACCCTTCCCCCGTCCACATCGACTAATTTATCATCATCGCCATGTATCACCATCATCCAACCATAACATAACCTTTGATTACAGGATTAGGGTTATGGGATTTTAAAAATCACATCTTTTATGGTTGGCGAATGAAGTTGCAGATGGCGTTGGTTATTCAGATGAAGTGAAAGCCATGCATGTTTGAAATTGGGTAAGTAACATCATATGGGATTATAGGATTGGGACTGTTAGTTTTTTAAAATCAAGCTATTGGTTTTGTGGTGGTAAGTGATGATAGTTGATGTCGGTGGTGTGAGCGGTGAACCACACCTACACTCACCGCAACGCCCCTTCTAGCTCACCACAAGAACCATACAGCCGCTCCACCGCAAAAGCCACATTTGCTGGCAATTCGAAGACCCATGTTCGTGGTGATTTTCAGGCAAAATGTTCACGCTCAATTCAAATTGTGACGATAGTGGTGACAGGTGGTGGTGGTGATGCCATGGTGGCTTAAACCTATAATCGAATAGTGATAGTGGTGGTTATGGTTGAAGGTGGCAGTGATCAGAGGTGACGGCTCTGATCTAGTACTCGGCGGTAATGGATCTAGGGTTTAGGGTGGGGGATGTAAATTTTTATTAATAGTAAAATGGCCATATTGGCCTCACGTGCAAGTCACTTGACTACTCTTAACAGACAAATCTAATGTTTTTGAAGGAATGGACAGAATGTGCAAATTTGTTTAAACATAAAATATGTTTACTGTAATTTTTTTAGTTTAAAGATGAAACCTAAAATTTACTATAAACTTAAAGGATGAAAAGTGTAATTTACTCTAAGGAAAATGATAAAGAATGAGATGTGAAGACTTTTTGATAAATGAGATATAACTATAAAGAGATGAAGACTTTTTGGTAAATTATAAAGATTTGGACGAAGAGGTTGTTGTGAGTGCTCTAAGGTGTTGTATGTTAATATTAATAAAACTGTTGTGATCTTATGACTCAGTCATAAATAATCATGATTTTGGTGTGTTCTACACAATCAATTTTTCAACAATTGGTATTAGAGCTGGATTAGGCGATCATAGAAGAATAAGATCATAAAAGTTTACATCGTGAGAGATGATAAAAGGAGACTTAAAAGTGTGAAAGTGAGCCGATTAAAAACAATCAAAGATAAAGGTGAGAAGTTAAAGTTAATTATTTATCGTTGTAACTGGACTAGAATGATTCAATAGAAGACAATGGTGAGTGAGATGGGGATGCCAAGGTCAAGGAGTCTATAGAAGATAATGGTGAGTGAGATAGGGATGCCAAGATTGAGTGAGTTGATAGAAGACAACGGTCTACATGACCAAAGAAGGGTCTTCATGAAGATGAGTAGATTGAAAGAAAATGTGTGAGTTAAATGAGGCAAAAATTATAGTGCACCCAAAAGGGCCTTTATAACTATTTTAGGTCTAAATGGCACAAAGATTAAGGGGAAAGAATGAAGTCTATAATCTTAAATTTATACACATACTTACCATGAAGTGTCAAAAATGAAATTAGGTGTGTCAGATAAACACATATAAGGAAATTAATAGGCTAGAGAATTTAGTAAGCTTTTCTAATTTTATTTAGTAAGTTATTGTTAGATTTTTCTGAATGACGTTTGGAACTTACTCAATACCTGAGTGACCCTTCCTGAGACGGAATTACAACCATCCATATTGTTTTGACGCTGCAGCCTGACTCATCTGAAAACAACATCAAGGAGGGAACCCACAAGTATAAGAAAACTCCCAAGAGTTAGGTTTTAAATCTGAGACCTAAAAAATCTCAAGCTTTAACCATTACTTAAAAGATCTCAAGCTTTAACCATTACCTGCATACCATTAGACTAGAAAGCCAATGGTTAGTTATTATTATATATAGAGTATGGTTAGGTGACTGGATGATCAAATCTGTATAGTAAAAATAGGGGTTATCGTATAAAGATTGTGTCACAATAGTAGTGCTTCTAGTTTGTGTTGCAAGGTGTCATTCCAGGTGACTGTGAGTTTCAACTCTCGATGTAAATAAGTTGTATAAATTTAAGAGAACATTTACGATTCGTGTGAATTCGTTGTTAAAAAAATGTATTGGGATCTCACTCATCTAGACGTGACTTATAGTGTATATACATATTAATCTGAAACTTATTTTGAAGGGTAGTAGTTCATTTTTGTTTTTCTTTTGTTTTGTTATTGGTATTGTTAATATACTCTTAGACATATTATCTTATTCTTTTATAGCTTTTAAATTATAGGCTTTCTAGAAACTTTCTGATTTGCTTTATTTTATCTGTGATTTGCTTAATTTTATTTATGATTTGATATAAACTTTATTTTAAATTTATTAATGATTTGTTATAAACTTTATTTAAAACCCAACTGGTTAAACATTAATTTTCTTTTATAACCTTAGGTATATAATATTTTATATATAGATTCTGAACATGGCGTTAAATTAGTTTGACACTTTTACAAATATTAGTAGTTTATTTTTTTCAATTATTTTTTTGTTTATATACTCTTAGACATGTTTTATTTCTTTTGTAACCTTTATAATATAATGTTTTAGAAGCTTTTAAATATATCATTGACATTTGTTTAATTTTATATATATTTTGTTATATTTTTTTTAATACTAAGTGGGGTCAAATTTTGATTTTCTTTATACTTTTGGTGTATAATGTTTACTAAATTATGAATATAGCGTTATGACATTTGTATTATTTCTTACGTTTCAACAGAGAATTTACTCAATTTATTTATCTAAAAGCGAGCAATATCTCAATTTAATTTTCTTTTATAACTTTGAATATATAATATTTTATAAAATTGTAAATATATTGTTGTAACGTTTTTTACATAATCTACTTTTCATTACAACTTTAATTAAAACCTAAAAGGTATCAGCTCTCATAAGGCTTATTAGATTATGCCGCATCATGTGCGAGAATTCTAGTAGTTGACATAATTAGAAAATGCCCAAATTATTATATCAAAATTCTTTTTTATGTCAATGACGATTCAGATTTATCACTAACTCACTTGACTAAGTGTAAGAAACAAAATATCATCCGTCTAACTCATTTTAAGGCTACAAGTCTAACTCACCCAGAAACTGATTTTAAGGCTACAAGTCTAACTCACCCAGAAACAAAACTAAGTAGGAAACTCACCATCTGAATCCAAAGATCGCAGTCAGGAATTATCAGTGTTATAGTAAATCAAGTTAATGTTTGCGGAATTAACATTAACCTTGTTTAAAAGTTTGACGTAAACTATAATGATTGATGATTACGATGAACACAATGATATGAACATAATTAATGTGAAAACAAGATTTAATTCAAACATATTTCATTAAATCTGATTAATGATTGTAGATGAATAAACAATGAATGCTATAAACAATAAATGATTTCAACGTGTTGATTCTGATGTGACGGCTGCTAGGGTTTATGAATTGATGTGATATTTGGGTTTTTCGTTTGGTTGCTTGTGTGTTCGTGTTCGTCTTTTGTGTATGTTGTGTGCACCATCTTGTGTACTTTTTTTTCTATGAAACCTAGGATCCATATTTATAGGTTTTAGTTAAGGAAACACCAGATCTCTTGGGATTTACACAACTGTCATGTTGACGTGTTGACTTGTTAACTTGTAATACTTGTATTATTTAAGTACAAGTGTGTGGACTCCATAGCAGCATGGTCTTCCGTAGATAATTGTTCTTCCGTAGGAATCTTCTTATTCCGAAGGTACTTTGTTCTTCTGAAGATACATGTTCTTTCGAATGCATTTGTTCTTCTGAAAATATCTTGTTCTTCCGAAGGCATCTTGACTTGTTCTTTAGAGGTGTTTGTTCCTCCGCAGAAGATATTCAGATGATTAGATTCATAAGAAACATATCTACGGAAGAACAAAATCGTTCATCCATAGATGTTTTTTACACTTAGTCAATTTCACAAATTGACCAAGTATAATGTTTTACCTGCAAACATATATAAATCAACACAAATAAGGGCTAAATTGTATATGTTGTTCTCTTTTAAGAATCTGGCTGATGAGCTTGATCACCAGTAGGTGCTACATTCATGCATGCCTTTCCTCATCTTTAAACGAGATTTTTTTCGACATTTGATCAAAACGATTTTAACGTGACACATGCATTGCAAGCTATTCTTGTTGTACTTACGCGTGAAATACATGTGAAAACCTTATGAGAAAACACACAATTTAAACGTGGCCAACTTTTCGGTTATTTATGTAATGATCACTCTAGTTGTTATTCATTTAATTAATTGTTTTTTTATGAAACGGCTAATTCACACACTATGAACTACTCTAATATCTATGACAATGTTCATTATAAAATCTATAGAAGTAGAATTCTCAACCCTTCAGATATGAACACTGACTATATAACATTCTATCACTACACTTATCGGACAAAGTTTTATTAGAATGAGTTTATGAGGCCAGTTAGGTTTCTAACATTTTTTATAACCTTTATATATTATAACCTAACTATTTAATAATATTCATTAAGTCTTTTATCAATTTACAAGTTCACAATGACCCTAGTTAACTTTTGGGATCGAGTTCATGACTGCTATTTTGGAAGGTTCTTGAGTTATATTTCGTGCAACCAAATGGGTCTATATATAGTGTGTTCATTAATAATGTTAACGTTTGCCCATCAACGTCATATAGATAAACTCAGGAAATTTTAGAACTGTAATGAGGTCATAGTAATTTGATGCGTATGGGAGTCTCCAAGAAGTGGTGCATCATGAATAGATCGAGCCCACTACAACTAATTAAACTACAAAAGAACCGGATATTACTTTTAAATTCCCTAGTTTTATTCGCTAAATATAATCATGTTCTTAGTTAAAATCTACTCACATATGGATGCGTCCTACTAAGAACCACTATGAATATGTTTAGAATTACTACGAATTTTTTTAACTCGTGTAATATATATTATATGAACAGATCGATCATATAATTTTAATATGTTTAAGAATAAATTTTTTAGAAAATTTGATATATAGTCTTTGACCAAATACGTATATGCACATATATTATGGAATTAGTTCAATGTTCATTTGAGCAGGTTCTCCCTCGATTCCTTATGGTTACCAAATGAACTCACCTACATATATATTTTAAAGTTTAACTAATATACTCCATTTTTATTTTGGGAAGCATATACCTTCTTTATTACATATGGAAAATGACCGATGATGATAGTATTAATGGCTAAATATTGTACAGTTACTTGATAAACATCAACAACTCCACGCAATCATTTTCATCCAAATTGGGAGATTTTTTTACATACTCCTTTTATTTATTCCTATGGTCTATCCTCAAATGAAATGAATTAAAAAGTTTATAATCACAAAAAAAACAAATAAAAATTTTAAAAAAAAATAGGATTCAATGAACCCCATGAATCCTACCTTCTTCTTGATCAAGAACACTCTTAGAACCTGCAAGTTTACAGCTTTTGTAGAAGATACAGCTTGTAATGGTATCAAGTGTGATGATAATGGAGTATAAATAAGCTATCAACAGTCCTTCTAACATAATCAAAGGAGGGGGATAACTTGTTCTTGAGTTTGCATAAAATCTTGCAACCCGGAATTGGAATAGCGCTTCGATTCCAGCCAAAGTGATGTTGATGTAAAGAGCTAATGAAAGAGCTGTTGTTGTTCTTCTTTTGATCATAGCATATGCTTTGAGAATAGAAATAAACCCACCTTTGGTTTCCATTCCTGAGAACACTAGTGCCATGTTGGTTATGATCATGGAATTAGCTATAACTATGGAATATGTAATTGCTCCCATCATGGAAAACAATATGATCAAGGTAGAAGAAGAGAAGACGTTAAGGCTTTCTAAACAGTTGAAAGCTATAAAAAGAACACCAAATGATGTGGTGTTTGCTGAGATGATCAGGAGTGTGTTCCAAAGTTGTGTTTGGAGGATGGAATTGAAGATTCCGGTGAAAGATGGTGGCGATTTGTGGTGGTTGTTGAGGTGTTGAATTATGGATGTTTTTGTGATGAGGAGGAAGGAGAAGGTAAAGGGTAGGAGTAGGACTGATGAGGTGATGGTTTGGGAGAGTTTAAGAGTGAAGATGGATAACAGTTCATTTGAAGTTGGGATTCCGATGGCATTGAATAGGGACAGAAGGCGGAATTGGATTGTGTTGTGGAGGGGAATGGAATCAGGTGAAGAGATGATGAGAGAAGGATTGAGGTTGAGAAAGGAAGTGCTATAAGGGATGTGTTTGTGAAGTAATTGTAGCATTTGAGGAAAGTATGGATTGATTTTCTGATGAAATTGATGGATGTTGTTGTTGATCTCCCCATTGGAATTGAAGAGAGGTCTGGAATTGGTGATTCCAGAGAGGTGGATTGTGTTAGTAATGGGGTCTTTTCTCTATTTAAATGGAATAAGGATGTGGCTACTCATGATATCAACTCATTGAGTGTTTATGGTAATATATTAATCACTATTATTTATTTTATAATTTATCATATAAGTATATAGCACATGTATGTATTTGCATGTATTGTTTTAGTTATAATACTTAAAAGATTCATCTGATTGCATATTTCAAACTCTCTTTATCAATCATATCTGGATAAAATTATATACAAGTGGTTGTATGATTCTCATGATTATTAAGCTTAATTTGATTTGTATTTAACATTTGCTCTTACTTATGATGGCTTTTTTGTCCCCGGCCTAATATTAATTTTAATAAATGACTTTTATAAAGTTTGAAAAAGAACCGATTTTTTCGTTGAAGAGTGATAAACGCTTAAGACTCCTTGAAACAAGTGTCGGGTTTGTTTTAAATCATTTAGCTCTTGAACAGATGTTGATATTAGCGAAAATGAATAGAAATACACTAATTTCTTATACTTTTATCTATTTTTTTTATGAAATGTAATTAGAATAATAAGAAAAATAAATGTAGAGTTTGGAGATATACGTTTGATGCATCTAGGCCACCAACGAACCAAGCTGTCTTGGTTCTTATAACCATTAATGCTTTGTTATCATCCCAACAAGACATGATTTTTTAAAGTTAAGGAAAAACATTATCTATTATATATATATATATATATATATATATATATATATATATATATATATATATATATATATTAAAACGACAATCACAAATCTATCTAATCTACTTCTAATTATTTTGTATCATGATTAATATACAACAATCTGTCATAAGCGAATCTCAAACCTTTAATCCTAAGGAGGCTTCACCATTGCCATTGGACTTAAACCCATACCCTTTTACATATAGTTTATGAAACCTTATATAAAAAGAAAAATAATAAACATCACCCTCATAAAGTAATTTAAGTAGTGAAACTATAATAGATTATATTTATTTAAACGGTTAAAGTGTATAATATATAGTATAAAAACAATAAAAGTTACTTTGAAACATGTTTGATACGGTTATCTTTATTGGAAAAAGCATGTTTGGAGAAACATGTATAGTGTTTCACACTTTTTATAGGTGTTTAAAAGGTTAAAACATGTTTCAATAATTATCTAGATAATTGTTAATTTGTTTTTTTCTTCTTTATCATTCAAATATAGAAAAATTTTAAAACCTTAATTGTTATTCAACTAATCTTCGACAAATCACACATCAGATGTATATAGGAAAATATCTTTATAAACAAATGCTTCACTTCAAATACCAATAACCAATTAACCTTATACTAGAAGTTATATACATCTTTTTAATACTGTAAAATTACCATGTTTCTTGTATATGATAATTAATTAGATGATTGTCAGTTTTTGTGTATCCACAGTTAAAACGTTTAAGGAGTATAACATATTCTATATTTGTATAATTCAGCATGTTAAAAAAGATTAGTTTAATTGAGAAAACTAGTTTCCTAAAAGAAAGATATATATAGTAAATTAGGCATAAAATTATTAGTGTATCTTGACATCTGTTGTCATTGTTGGTGAGTGGCATTTATTTTTGGCAAGGTATTCAAGAGTTTACGTATATATGCTCACACCTATCTTTGACTTTATACTAAATACCAAAAAATAAAAGAAAAATATTTAACATATCTATTAAGCTACTATCTTTAGTAAACTCGTATTTTATACTGGTTAAATAATAAAATTTATTAAATATAAAATAATATTTTAGGATATGATATGACTGAAATTATATGATAAATAACTATAAATATATTTTTAAATTTTGTTTTAATTTTTTTCAAAAACAAATAAATATTTTGTTCTAAAACAAACGATATAAAAATATCACTTGTAAGAAATTTTTTTATTATAACTTTCAAATTTAATTATTTTTTGTTTTAAAAAATTGACTTTTAAAATATTTTTAAAATATTTTGTATTTCTAAAAAGTTTTATGCTTTAGAAAATTATTTTTTATAAATTAATTTACTTAGAGATAACCAAGTGATCTCTTTCTTAATTTACTAATTTAAAAAGTGTTAAATAATAATATTAGTAATCTATAACCTATACTAAAAGAAGGTTTTTAAGACACGTGTCATCATTCGAGCATATTAAAATGACACGTGTCGTAATTCTATAATATCAAAACATCTAATTTGACTTTTATTTTTAACTAAAATATACTAAAACAAAAATATATATATATATACTAGTTTTAGTAAACCCGTGTATTATACGGTTGAATAATAAAATATTAATATAATAAATTTAATAATTACAAAATGATATTCTAAAATATGATATGACTAAAATTACGTATAGTAAAAAATAAATAATAAAACAGTGATATCAACTTTTAACATTTTATTTTTATTTTTTTTAAATAAACATATTGTTCTAAAACAAACCATATAAAAATGTCAATTTAAAAATTTTCTTATTATAATTCCAAAATTTATTTTTTTAAATGACTTTTTAAAAATATCAATTTATTTTGAAATAACCTTAATAAATAGATTTATTTTTTAATTTATTAAATATTAAAAAGTATTAAAATAATATTATTAATAATTAAGGTAAATATTAAAAAGGAGAGAGAGGTGGTAAATTTTTTATGAGAATGATTATGATACTGACACGTAACACCTCATTTACCCTTTTATTAGAGTAGGAAGATTTATGTTTTGATGAGAATGATTGTGATGCCCACATCGACTCAGATCAACCAAACGATATGCGAAATCTATGCTCGGTGTATTGTGTATATAGTTACAAACAATATGCAATCAATATAATAAACATAACAACATAAGTTACATGTTGATCTTCATTCAATCGTAAATGAGGTTATACAAAGGTTACACACAAACAATTTTATCCACAACCTCTCCCTTGTGTTCATTACATACAAATAAGAACACTAAATCTTGTTTATAAGGACGAGGACAAGGCTAATTTAGCTTGGCATAATGCTAAGTGAAATTAGGAGATTTCAGTTACACAAAGTGAAATTACATTTGTGAAATTTCTCTTGGCTCAACTTTCAAGCGAACCATTTACATACTTTGACTAATCGAAAGCTATGCATTATACTATATTCAAATACAAATAAAGAAGACTAGAATCTATCATACAAGCTATTGTCACATGAAATGTTCCAACAAAATACTTCATGCTAATAGACCAGTCGTACGACTGAACCAGGAGACTAGATCAGTCGTACTATTGAGACATAAGATTGACTCAGTCGCACGACTGAACCTTCAGTCGTGCATATGGATCAATCGCATGATTCAGTTGCACGACTGAACCATGCTAATGGTTCAGTCGTACGATTAGAAAACCCTAACCTATAAATACCATTTAATTCGTGAAAAAACAAGTAATTCGAAACACTTGAATACATATTCATACCCTAGCCGTCCAGAGACTCCAGAAAACCTGTTCCAAGTTCATAGTTCGCAGTTGATCTTGTTCTAATCATTCTTAACGTTTCTTTTATCATTAGATTGATCTGAACTGTGTTCTCACTGATTGGATCACCAATCAAATAGGATTCCACACTATTTGATCTGGTTTCACACATTATCAGTTAGTACTCCGTGCGTACACGGTCCTAACAAGTGGTATCAGAGCTTTGCCTCTTTATTTTGCGTGTGATTCGATTAGTTTCGGTGCAAAAATCATGTTTTTCATTCAAAAGAGTCACCTTTGTTAGGGGAGCGTGTACGGACGAAGTACTAACTGATTATGTACATACACCAGATCAAATAGTGCGGAATCCTATTTGATTGGCGATCCAATCAGTGAGAACGCAGTTCAGATCAATCTAACAATTAAAGAAACATTAAAAACGATTAGAACAAGATCAACTACGATCTATGAATTTGGAACAGGTTTTCTTGAGTCTCTGGACGGTTAGGGTACGATTATGTGCGTAGGTATTCGAATTGTTACATTTTTCCACGAATTACGTGGTATTTATAGGTTAGGGTCTTTCAATCGTATGACTGAATCATTAGCATGGTTCAGTCGTGAGACTAAATCTTGCGATTGATCCATCCGCACGACTAAAGGTTCAGTCATGCGACTGAGTCAATCTTATGTCTCAATCGTGCGACTGATCCAGTCTCCTGGTTCAGTCGTGCGACTGGTCCATTAGCATGAAGTATCCATGCCTATGGTCCATTAGCATGAGAACTTCATACGATTAAGTTTGAACACGTTTCTCAATCATTATTGACTAAGAATTATATACAACAACCACAAACCTATATAGTTAGTTCATCATAATTTATCACACAATAAACAATGAAATATTAAACATTATAAGCATCAACCACATATTGTATTTCATTCATACCCATTCATTACATATATGTAAGACATGATAGACATTTACATTAAGCTCCTAAACTAGGTACATATGTATCAACAAACTCCCCCTTGGACCTAGTTTATATTAGTGTCGAACATTCTGCATTAGCTCTTCAAATTTCTTGTACTTTTCCTCTCTTGTAACTCTGGCATGTATCTCGAATGCAAAAAAGAGTCGTACCACGTTCTAGAACTGGAGGGCTTGTACAATGTCTTGCGAATCATAGAATAGTGGCCACTTGTATAAGGTATAGACATCGTCTGCAAACAAGTTGGTCAGCCACATAGGGTCGAACACCCGGATAGTTTCCATTTTGCTCTCTCTTTGTAAGACTATGACCGCTTCACCTGTTCTCTAATCATAATACCATCACTTGAAGTGTGGAGTGAAGTCCTGTGGCATTTCCCTTAGAGGGATTTTGGACATTGTGTGCGAAGGACTCCACTTTAGCACTACCTTAGGCTTTCCAAAAATAGGATCCACTTCAGACCTTCTGATGTACCTCTTCGGTTGTTGGGGTCTGAAGTTTACCCACCTGGTGTGGTATTCTTTCCTTAGTACAACTTCAAACCAGCCTGACATTTTCCTCATATCAACATATAACAAATTTAGCCGTGCCAACTGGTTGAGCTCAAAACCCGGGAGAATCTTCAGATCGTGTGGGAATCTGAAGTACTCTATGCCCTTCTCTCTCTTAACTGCATACACATTCAGACCTCAAAATATGCCCATGCAATGATCTTGCCCGACACATTTAGGTGTTTCTTGACTTTGTATAGCTTGGTGTAGGCATTTGGCTTTTGTTCAGTGTGTAGGGCTCGGATCTCAGCAAAACAAGCCGCCCATTCAGCCTTCTTTAAATCAACATCAGCATCTGAGGCTTGGGCTTGGCTCTCATTCTTCTCTATCTCTTTCTCCTTCTCATCCAGCTTGTCAAATGTAGCACTGCCGAGAGTGTCATCCAAATTAGGGATCATATTGCCCTCTCGGTCAGTGTACTCTGGATAGTGGTCAGCAGTGACATCCTCTATCTTGATTTCATCTACGTCGTTGAGCTCATCGTCACTTGTCACATCAAAAGTAGGCGCATCTTTGACAATCTCGTCTGGGTTGAGCCTGAACATCTCAGCAAGTTGCTCATCAGTCAGGTCATGTATGATTTCTCTTTCTTTAGGAGTATAGCTCATAGACCTTCTAACAATCCCTTGCAAATCAAGAATCATTGTGAGTTGAGACTTGATCTGTTATAGGGGAGCAACATCATATTCATCTTGCTGAGATGTTTGATTTTTGTCTTGAATGGCAGGCTTCTCAGTAGGTGGGGCAGAGGATGAAGCTCCTTGGTCTTGATTTCTCTTTGTCCTTCTCTCTTGATCTTGAGCTGAGGTAGATGCAGCTGTATCTCCTTCTTCATCAGTATCATCATCTCTCTTTCCCGTTGGCCTTTTATCTTCACTATCATCTTCTTCATCAGAGTCATCATCATCATCCTCCTCCTCATCATCATCATCACCTTCTCTGATCTTCAGTGACTCATCTTTAGATCCCTTTAGTTTGAACAAGATCGTCCTGTTAGAGGCCTCTAACTGCTCTATTCTCTTCATAGATTGGTCATTTTTCTCCTGGAGTTAGGAGATCTGCTGTGCTTGCTAGGCAATCTGCTGCGCTTGAGTAGCATTTAGCTTCACAAGCTGACTTAGTTGAGCAGCTTTTTCTTCGTCAGCAGTTAATAGCTTCAGCACCATGTGGTTTAGTGCCGCCAGATGTTCCTCTACCCCAATGGGGGGTATAGTGGGTCCTATGGTGAAGGTGGTGTGGGTTGATGGTCCTGCTTGGTGGCTGGTGGTGGTAGTGGTGGCTGTGGTGAATATGGGCGGTGGGATAGTGGTGGATGGTGAGTGGGTGGCTACAGTAGAGGTGGTTGGGAAAGTGGTAGTGGTGGTAGGGTGTGTGGAAGTGGTGGTGGTAGCTGTGGTGGATGTGGTAGTGGCTGTAGCAGTAGTGGTGTTGGCTGTAGCAGTGGTGGTGGTGGCTGTAGCAGTAGTTGTGGTGGTTGTGGCAGTAGAAGTGGTCAATGTAAATCTTTGTCTTTTACCCTTTTTGCTGTAAGGTGAGCCATCCTTTTCTTCCTAGAGCCTTTTGAAACAGAGGCTCCCCCTTGGCTGTTGGGAAGGTCCGGGGTATAAGATGGGTCTGTATCAGCTGTAGCAGCATCCCCGACTCCCCTTGGCGTCCACCAACCGCCCTGAGCCCTCTCTCCGTGGCTACGACCCGGCTCCCCACCGTTCTCACTAGAGGGTCTTCATCGGACTCCTCCTCCTCCTCCTCCATCTAGAAGTCAGGGTGAATGGGAGCAGACTCAGGTCCACCCGGACCATCACTTCCTTGATCAGCATCGTGGTCATCACCATCAGAATCATTGGAGGGTAGAGCAATCTGCTTAACATCAGAATCACTATCGTCGTGGCGCCACTTCCTCCTAGTTGGCACCACATACTTAGCATTGCCCAGAGGGCCGAACAACCTCCTCACCGGGGGCTTTACCTGCTTGCCCCGGTAGACCTTCATCCTCCCGAGGGTGGTGTCATCCATGACCTCAAGAGTAATTGCATCATGACTCTCCTTAGGCAGTGAGGGTAGCTTCTGGTCAATGACCATCTAGAGGAACTGTGGGTACATACAAAAACCCTCCTTACCCTTGGCTTCCAGGTTCTCGACCAGATAGGAGAACATCATGCGAGAGAAACTGAATGGATGGTTCAATACTAGTGCAACGAATGCATTCTGGATTTGGTCGGAGAGGTCGTCAAATCCTCCATGCCTAGAGGCTATGCACTTGAGGATCACATGTGCCAAATACTTAAATTAAGGGCACATGTTACTCTTGTTCAGTACGGCAACATTTAAGTCATCAGCGTACTAATAAAGCATCCTCGGACTGTCAAGGGATGTAGCTTAGTTGGGTGGTCTCCATCCTCACCCAGACCTAAGACTCGTCTCAAGTCCTCCTCCGTGATCACTATCTCTTGACCCAAGATGGAGCTCTGGATACAATGGGGTTTAGCTGATCTGTCAACCTGGCATCCTTCCAGAATGCCTGCTGGATAGATCTGTAGGGTGTGCACTAAGTCGATATAGCCTTGAAGATCCGTGATCGGCGCAGAAAAGCTATAATCCTAGAGAACTCAGTAGCATTCCGGGATGTAGGATCAAGGTAGGCACAGATGTTGTGCTTGGTGTTTATAGTCCACTTTTCTGCCATGTTTCTGTAACATAAAACACATAAACATCAGATTAATCCATAACATAAATACTTGAAACTTAAACTGTTTTGAAATCAGTCTGGTTCAATCGTGCGATTGAACCATACTACTGAGTTCAGTTAGTTGAATGAGTATGCGACTAAGTTCAATCGGGTGACTAAGCATGCGGTTGAGTTCAATTAGGCGATTGTGCATGCGGCTAAGTCCAATCGGGCGATTGTGCTCATACGCCTAATTCATTCAGCCGATTGAGTCATTCACTCAGTTCATTCGGGCGATTGAGTCACTCACCCAGTTCAATCTTGCAATTGAAGTTCATTTGAAGTGACCAGTCGCATAGCTCTCTGTTCGACACTTTAAACACCGAATCTAGGTCAAAACTTGAAGTTAGACGTTTTGTTTAGACTCTTTAGACTCGCAGGAACCCTAATTGTCACAATATGTCTTTCATTTTAACCATTATGCACATTTACGTGGTCTATATGTTGGTTGTTACCGATTTCTTGATTTTTAAGCAATTTGGTCTGTTAGGGTTCGAATACACCGCGCATTTGTGCAATTTCTATCCCTCATTACCTGCAGATGATTCAAGAACACGCCAGTAACACGATGGTGGTGAGGAATCAACTTAATGAAATTTTGGTAGAGTGTCTATGCTTTTGGGCGATTTTAGGGCGAATGGGGGTGATGAGGATATGCGACCGACTTTAGCTTTATTTATACCGATTTCATCTTCAGTCGGGCGATTAGACCTATTCGAACTCTTCAGTCGGGCGATTGGACCTATTCGCACTCTTCAGTCAGGCAATTGGGTCTCAATTGTGCGACTGGCTCAATCGATATCATTCATTCGTGCGACTAGGGTTTAGCCGTATGACTGACTCAGTCGGTCACCTCCATTCGTGCGGTTGGCTCATTCTCATGATCCAATCATGCGAATGGTTCAATCTCATGCTCCATTCGTGCGACTGGTCCATACTTATGGTCCAGTCATGCGAATAACTCTGACTTGTTAGTTTGACCTTACGCACTTTCAAACACATTTCGTTTTAACAATAAATAAAATTTTTTAGTGATGATCATCTCAGACATGACCCTTTTAATTTTAAAACATTGTTTATCACCTCAGACATGATCCTTTTACTTAAAACGAATTTTTCACCTCAAACGTGACTCATTTTAATTTTTGAATGTTTTGGTCACCTCAGACTTGACCCTTTTGAGTGAGTGATTCACAGATTACTACGAATTGTTGGGTCCGACTCTTACCTTACAATTAACTAAACTTAAGCAGAACAACTTGAAATTAAGAACAATAACAAGACATATTTTTATATTTTTGATTGGAGATAAAATTCAACCTATTAGAATAATTCTAATTGATTTTGCTTCTTGAACAATGCAGCTTCAATTCTAGTTAATCATTTCTCGTAAGATTCATTTTGAATCATACAGGTGTATCAGAATCACTTGGGACACTATAATAAACAATTTTGATGCTTGATCCTTGTTTTCACTGATAGTCACTTAGTAATTTTAGGAAATCATACTAGAGCTACAAGATGCACACAATGATTTTGACTTTCAAGAGCTGCAACTCACGATGATTGTTAGTATACTGTCCTCTTAAATCCATACACAGATGTTTGACACACATTAGTGACGATTTAAGGTTTAATTATTTCAACAAGCATTTGTGGATCCCATGCTTATATGGTAATCAATATTCCCCAGGAGATTTTTAAGCGGTCTACGGGTATATTACAAGAAGAAACTATTCTAAGAGCTTTCAAAGAGATGCTAAGCCTCAGGTCAGTGCCACCGCATAGCAGAGAGGCGCAAACAACAATGAATTATAGAATATTTAGGTTGTGCTTATCCTCAGGTCAGTGCCACCGCACAACAGAGAGGCACACAACCTATCTTCTTGTTTGAGCAATTATTTTCTTTTTGCACATATACACCAACAACATATGTTATTAGCTTGATTGCTTTTTGCATTTTTTTCATGTGCTTTGCTCATATTTTATGGTCATCCATAAACATTTGTGGCGTTTATTTTGCTCATCACCCCTTATTGGAACTTCATTGATTGTATTAACCGGGGATAAGATAGGAACCCACAGCTTGTTGAACAACTTAGTTTGAGCTTGAAATCACCAATGAGGTCTACTTATTTATTGTGTTGAATCTACCGACACATCATATAATGAGCTAACAACCTCTAGGTCTAATTTCTCTATGTTACCATAGTAGCGTACTAGTTTAACTATCATCTTTCCTTTTATTTTGCTTTTACTTTTCAGACTTTAAACTTTGAATTTTGCATCTTAATCAATTAAACCTTTTGAAGTCCCAAGTAATCTGTTCCCTGTGTACTATCATTTTCCAAATACGTTAAATCAGTATCACAGATTTGATTACTTTTCTTTTAGCTAAGCTGTCCTCCTCCCTTGTTTTTTAAGTAATTAAAATAAAACTACTTAATTATACTAATCTAACCTATTCTCCCCCTAAAATTCTAAAACCGAAAATGTGTTTGCGTTTTGAATTTTAATAGGTGAAGAAATAAATAAAATAAAATAAAATAACAAAATAAAAAATAAAAAATAACTCTACTCGTTGGACTATGTACTGTCATCTTCTGGAATCACTTCACATTTCTTTTTTATGCCGTTGACCTCTAACAGATATAAAAATTTTGGTTTATCAAAAGCTTTGTTGTAGAGGTTAGCGCATTGAAAGTCCGTATTAATTTTAACGACATCGATTAAATTCTTTTGAAAACAATCACGTATAAGGTGATATTTAATTTTGATGTGTTTAGTTTTTGGATGTTGGACAGGATTTTTAGTTACGGCTATAGCAGCAGAATTATCAACAAATATAGGAGTGTTAGAGAATTTCAAACCATAGTCGTGCATTTGCTATTGAATCTAGATGACTTGTAAACAACAACTTGCAGCAGCAACGTATTCAGCTTCACAAGTTGACAGAGCAACCAATGTCTGCTTCTTACATTGCTAGGTGACTAATCTTCTCCCAAAGGTATAACATCCTGCAGATGTTGACTTGTAGCTCATTTTGCTGCCGCCATAATCCGAATCGATATACACCGTAAGCTCAAAGTCATCGTCATGAGGATACCACAACCCAAGTGTTGGAGTACCCTTCAGATAACGAAATATCCTTTTGACTCCGATGAGATGGTTGACTTTCGGTTTCGCCTGATATCTGGAGCAGAGACACGTCACATACATGATATCAGGTCGTGAGGCAGTGAGGTACATAAGGGATCTGATCATTCCTCGGTACATGGTAGCATCCACCAGATCACCATTTTTGTCAGGTGCTACATCGTGGTTTGTAGCAAGTGGAGTCCCAGCTGCTGAAGCATTCTCCATATCGAACTGGCTGAGGATATCACCTACATACTTAGTCTGATGCAGAAATATTCCCTTAGGTGTCTGATCCACCTGTAACCCGAGAAAGAACTTCATCTCTCCCATGGCACTTATCTCAAATTCAGCTTTCATTACTGCTTCAAATTCTTTACATAATTCTTCGTTTTTGGAACCGAAGATTATGTCATCTACATAGATCTGTACTAGCAGTAATCACCATCCTTTTCTTTGATGAACAATGTGCAGTCAATCACTCTTTGCGAAGTCTGTGTGTCACAAGATGAGTCGAGAGTTTCTCATACCATGCTCTTGGGGCTTGATGGAGCCCGTACAGAGCCTTATCCAGCTTGGAAACTCTGTCTCGATGATATGGATCCTCAAATCCTTTGGGTTGATTGACACACATGTCTCACAGATTTCACCATGAAGGAATGCACTCTTTACATCTAGTTGGTAAACTTTGATTTCCATGTAACATGCATAGGCTAGGAAGATACGGATTGCTTCTATAATTGCCACAGGTGCAAATACTTTATTGTAATCAATGCACTCAACTTGTCGAAATCCCTGAACTACCAGTTGAGCCTTGTTTCTTATTATGACCCCTTGGTCATCTTTCTTACACTTCAAGACCCATTTGGTGCCAATGACCTTAGCACCTTTTAGTCTATCCACCAGTGTCCATACTCCTAACTTCTTGAATTGAAGAAGTTCTTCTTGCATGGAACTTACCCATGCCTCTTCGTTTAGGGCTTCACTAACATATTTTGGCTCAAATTCAGACACAAAACATCGATACGCACCATCGTGAAGATATCCCTTTTCCATCACGGAGACATAATCAGCTGAGTATAACTGATTTCTGGTCCGTACTCCTGATCAAACATCTCCAATGACATTTTCCAAGGGTTGATAAACACTTAATCGTGATCTAGGAGTGGTGGGAACAAATACCTCATTATCCAGATTGTGAACACCAGGTTCAGTATCTGAGGTAGTAGGAGTGTGAGGTTCCGAAGTGTCAGAGGCATTAACATCCGATGCGTGTGTACTTGCTGTAGTAGGAACCTGTGCTTCCTGATCCACCTGATCATTTGTCATATCTTCATCATCAGAGGAGGAGTCACTTATCTCAAGTGCTCCCCCTGAAGAACTAGAAGACTCACCTTGTGAAGCTGAGGTTGTTGAGTCCAGTGATGGTGTGTTTAACACATCGTATATCATTTTGGTCGATAACTGATCTCAGTAGGGGAGAGAGGGATGTTGAAGGACTTAAAGAATCCATCATAGTCAAAGAAGAATGAGGGTCCTTTTCCAGTAGGGTGGTGGTGTATCTCTAAACGTCGACGTTGCACCACACTTCTACTTGACCCGTTGAGTTGTTGTAAACTCTCTTATTTGGTATGTTGTATCCAAGAAAGATTCCTTCTTCAGCCTTTTCATTGAACTTCCCTGACTGAGTTCTCTTCAGCAGTGTACATAGTGCGCCAAACGGTTCGAGGTACTCAAGATTCGGTTTACGTCGTTGGAGCAACTCGTAACACGTTTTACCATGACGTTTGACCACCAGGACTCGATTTAAGGTATAACATGTGTTAGCTACTACCTCATTCCAAAATTGATAGGCAGTTTCGAGTCTGCTAGCATTGTCTGGGCAGTCTCTATCAAGCTTCGATTCTTTCTCTCAGCAACTCCGTTCATTTGAGGAGTGTAGGTAGATGTGAACTGGTGCATAATTCCTTTTTGTTGTAAAATGACTCCATCCATTGGTTCTTGAACTCGGTACCATTGTCTGAGCGAACTTGCCTTACCTTCAGCTTGTGGAGTGACTCCAATGTAGTTACTAACTCTTTGAATGATTCTAATGTCTCTGATTTGGATTTCAAAAACATAACCCAAGAGAATCTTGAGTAATCATCTGTAACTGCATACCAGTACAAATCACCTGTAACGCTCTTTGTATTGACTGGGCCAAACAGATCCATGTGAAGAAGCTCAAGAGGCAGGTCAATTGAATGAACTTTCTTTGCCTTATGAGACTTCTTTGTCTGTTTACCTTTCTTGCATGCGACGAAAAAATCCAGTAATTGGAAGTTCTTTACATTTACTCCCCGCACTAGATTATTCTAGATCAAGTGATTCATCTTCTATGGATTAATGTGTCCCGTTCTCCTATGCCAGGAGATGGAGTCTTTCTCTGTTGCCTTTGACAAGAAGCATTGAACTTGATGATAAGTTGTGGAGGCCTTTGATAGGTCCAAGACATATAAGTCGTTATATCTTGAAGTTGACATTAAGACTTGGTCCTCCAGGATTATGTAATCCTTTTTCAATACATAGCACTTCTTGTTATCAAAGACAACCTTGAATTTTTGTCACATATCTGGGAGACAGAAAGTAAGTTATTTTGAAGTCGTTGAACGTAGTTTACCTTATCAAACTTAACATTCTGATTTCCCACTTCCCCTTATGCAGTGATATATCCTCCTTTATTTCTAGCAAATGAAACGTGTCCCCCTTTAATCTGTTTGACATTTGAAAGGAGAGACAAGTTCCCAGTCATGTGCCTTGATGCTTCGCTATCAACAATCCAGGTATTTGTATTAGCACTATAGCGGACACCTTGCACATTCAAAGGAAATGATTAGTTTAGGTTAGGGACCCAAGCCTTAACTAGCTTGGGTGACCCAGAAGAACACACATCATGAACTCAACCCACTGTCCATTTGAGGGTGAGGGCAAATCATTTTTTCTTGTTCTTATTATCAGACACTGGACTTGACTTTTCTTTCCATAATCTAGTTTTGTGTAAGGCCTATTTGTGATAAACAAACGACTGGCTTATGGTTTGAACTTTATGTTCACTAATTCTTTTTGGTGGAGTGATAGAACTCCTTTTCGAAGAAGTTTGTTTAGTATCATAAAGATCTATTTTCTTTCTTGGGGTCTGATAATAAGGACAATTAGAAGCGATGTGTCCATACTTTCCATAATTGTAGCATGATCTACTTTACATGTTGGCGGAACTGTTTCTGTGGGGAAGTATGTGACACAGGTGTGACTTTAGTCGTTTTGGATTTGGACACTTCTTTTTTAGATGTTTTAGCTTGTTTAACAAAATTCATTGTTTGAACATTTTTAACATCTTTACCCTTTTGTTTATTTGGACTATGACATGGAGCACATGGTTGGTTAACTTGTTTGGTCTTTTTGGGTTCAGTTCTAGGCATGTTTGAACCTGACTTTACATTAACCCTTTCAAATTGTTCATCCAAATTAACAATAGGCATCTTACCTTTAGATTTTAAAGTGGCCTCCTTTTGTTTAGCGACAGACTCCATTGATTTACTCGTGGAATCTGGATCACTAACTAGAGGAGTGGACACCACATGATCCTTGATTGGATCATTATTTATTGGTCTACATTTAGCATTCAACAAGATCTCATGTGGTGGTGGAACCACTTTGTAACCCAACCCTTCCCCGTTGTTACGTTCTTTCACTAAGTGTTGGACTATGTTAGAAGAACTTGTCCAACTGTGCAGTTTTTGTTTTAGTGAGTTGACTTCAACTTCCAAAACTACCTTTTCTTTCTTAGTTTCTTCCAGGGAGTTTAAATAGAACTTTATATCATTTGCTTGGTTAAAAGCAACAACCTCGGTTTCCCTTAATTGTTTATTTAAAAGTTCTATTTCTCTTTATAATTGTACTCATTTTGTTTTAAAATCCGATTTGCTTCTGTGCACAGTTGTAAGTCATTTACTAAGCTATCATTGTGATCTAATGACCTAGCAAATTTAAGATCAATGCTTTCTCTAAATTTATTACATTCATTACAAGCATGACTTTCAAAAAGTTGGTCTTTGGTACTTACCTGTAAAGATTCGGTTGAATCAACCATCATAGCAGAGTTTGATTCCTCGGATGCTGGTGATTCTGAACATGTTTTTTTCAGATCTTCTTCATTCAGGTGATTGACCACATTCACAGTATCTTCATTATTTGACATCACTAGTTCCACTGCTATTTCACCTTTGCTTGCAGTGTCATCATCCAAACCCTCAACATTGGCAATGTTGGATTCAACAGGAGAAACAAAACGAAAGGTCCAATCTTGTCCTTTGTCGTCTTGTGCAGTCAAGGCCTTAGTTTCCTTGCTTGATGAGGCAGCTCCACTCGTGGGTTTGTCTTGACGGTTGAAGGTTGAGAATGGATTACCATTGTCTTCTTGGGCTTAACACATTCACGTTTGAAATGCCCCTTCTCTCCACAGTTAAAGCAGGTAACTTTGGTTTTATCGAAACCAAAGGTAGTGTCTTTTGTGGCTATCAAGTTCTGTCCAGTCTTTTTCACAAACTTCTTTTCCCTCCGGACAGCACTAGCCAACGCCCACATGATATCCATTCTTTCGAGTTTAGTTTCATCCACATGCTTGTAATCTTCATCTGCGACATGGCAGTTTCCAATCTTCCCTGCAACTAGGCCATCATAGGAATGAACTACCGCTGCTAGGAGATCCTTATGCTCCTTTGCCACCTCCACAGTAATATTACCGAGATTCTCGGTCTTCAACTTCGTAGTATTTGCTTCAGGTACTATATATTGGGTGCAAGATGACCCTGACGTTTCATATCCTGAAGTAATGGCTTGGGAAAGAGAAGCTGAACTAGACACAAATGCCATTTGAAGTGGTGCTCCTGAACTTGTTGGAGTGGGAGGTGAGTTATAAAGTGAAGGGTTCTGATCGTATGATCCTCTCTGAGACCTGTACTTCATCCTCAATTCTTCCTCTCTCAGCTTCAGAATGAAATCATTAATATCCAACTTTGCAAGCATATCATTCTATCTTTGATTTGACACAAACGAGACCCATTTCTCTGGAAACACAACTTCAAAACTTGACACCTTGTCTTCCATGGGCGTGGTTACCCCATGAGTGTGCAGCTCACTCAACAAGTGGTAGAATCGGTCAATGATGTCATCCAGGCTCTCTTTTCGTATCAAAGAGAAGTTATCAAACTCCTTCTTTAGAGCCTATGACTTTAACTTCTTTGCTTGTTTGTTCTTAGAAAACTAATGGAATATGTCCGTTGGTATTGACTGAGTCAACAAAGCATACACCTTCTTTTGCTTCTGGAAAACAAAATTGGTTTTCCAGGAGAAAAGATACGACAGGAATGCCCTGTTGACTCAGTCAATACCAAGAGACATATTCCATCAGTTTTCAGAGAACAAATAGGCTAAGAAGTTATGGGAGGCGTTAGAGAAAAGATACGACAGAAATGCAACGTTGAAAGCATTAAAGGCAAAGGCTCTGAAGAAGGAGTTTGATAACTTCTCTTTAATAGGGAAAGAAAGCTTGGATGATATTATAGACAAGTTCTACCATCTAATAAGTGAGCTGCACACTCATAGGGTCTCAACGTCAATGGAAGATAAGGTCTCAAGCTTTGTTGATGGTTTGCCAAAGAAGTGGACTTGTTTGTGTCTAACTTGAGATAGAACAATATACTGGCAAAATTAAACATAAACGACTTCATCCTGAAATTGAGGGAGGAGGAACTGACGAAGAAGTACAGGTCTCTGAAAGGATCCTATGACCAAAATCCTTTACTTTATAACTCCTCTCCCACTCCAACCAGTTCAGGAGCACCACTTCAAACAACGTTTGTGTCTAGTTTAACCGCTCCTTCTCAAACCACAACTTCAGGATCTGAAGCGTCAAGGTCATCTAGTACCCAATATATCGCGCCTGAAGCAAATGTTACTAAGTTGAAGACCGAGAATCTCAGAAATATTACTGTGCAGGTTGCAAAGGAGCCTATGGACCTTCTAGTAGCAGTTGTTCATTCTTATGATGGTCTAGTTGCAGGGAAAATTGGTAATTGCCATTAGGCCGATGAAGACTACAAGCAGGTAGATGAAAATGAACTAGAAAGAATGGATATTATGTGGGCTTTGGCGAGTGCTATCCGAAGAGCGAAAAAATTTGTAAAGAAGATTGGACAAAACTAGATAGCCACAAAAGACAATACCTTTGGTTTCGACAAAACTAAAGTTACTACTTTAACTATGGAGAAAAGGGCCATTTCAAATGTGAATGTGTAAAGCCCAAGAAGACAGGTAACAGGAATCCATTCTCATCCTTCAATCGTCAAGAGAAATCCACGAGTGGAGCTACCTCGTCAAGCAAAAAGACAAAGGCCTTGACTGCTCAAGGTGATGAAGGACAAGATTGGACCTTCAGTTTTGTGTCTTCGGTTGAATTGAACATTATCAATATCGAGGGTTTGGATGATGACTCTGCAAGTGAAGGTGAAATAGTAGTTGAGCTAGTGATGTCAGATAACGAAGATACTGCGAATGTGGTCGATCACCTGATTGAAGAAGAACTCAGAACGACATGTTCAGAAACTCTAGCACCCGAACAATCAAACTCTACTATGATGGCTGATTCAACAGAGTCTTCACGGGTAAGTACCAAAGACCAACTCTTTGAAAGTCATGCTTGTAATGAATGTAATAAATTTAGAGAAAGCATAGATTTAAAATTTTTAAGGTTATTAGACCATAATGATAGCTTAGTAAATGAGTTACTACTGTGCACAGAAGCTAATCGGATTTTAAAACAAAATAAGCATAGTTATAAAGAGAAAATAGAACTTTTAAATAAACAACTAAGGGAAACCGAGGTTGTTGCCTTTAATCAAGCCAATGACATAAAATTCTACTTAAACTCCCTGAAAGAACTAAGAAAGAAAAGGTAGTTTTAGAAGTCGAAGTCAACTCATTAAAACAAAAACTGCATAGTTGGACCAGTTCTTCTCACATAGTTCAACACTTAGTGAAAGAATGAAATAATAGGGAGGGGTTGGAATACAAAGTGGTTCCACCACCATATGATATCTTGTTAAATGCTAAATGTAGACCAGTAATAACAATCCAATCAAGGATCATGTGGTGTCCACTCCTCTAGTTAGTGATCCAGATTCCACGAGTAAGTCGGTGGAATCTGTCACTAAACAGAAGGAGGCTACTTTGAAATCTAAAGGTAAGATGCCTATTGTGAATTTGGATGAACAATTTGAAAAGGTTAGTGTAAATTCAGGTTCAAACATGTCTATTTCTGACTCAAAACGACCAATCCAGTTAACCAATCACGTGCTCCACGTCAAAGTCCAAATAAACAAAAGGTTAAAGATGTTAAAAACGTTCAAACAATGAATTTTGTTAAAGAAGCAAAAACATCTAAACAAGAAGTGTCCAAACCCAACCAGACTAAAGTCACACCTATACCTCACACTTCCCCACAGAAACAGTTCCATCAACATGTAGAAGGAAGATCTTGCTACAGTTATGGAAAGAGAGGACACATCACTTCTAATTGTCCTTACAATCAGACACCTAGAAAGAAAATAGAAATTTATGACACCAAACCAATTTCTTCGAAAAGGAGTTCTATTACTCCACCAAAAAATAAATGAACCTAAAGTTCAAACCGTAAGCCAGTCGTCAGTTTATCACAAACAGGTCTTACCTAAAACTGGCTTATGGAAAGAAAATTAAAGTACAGTGTCTGATACTGAGAACACTAAGAAGAATGATATGCCCTCACCCTCAAATGGACAATGGGTTGAGTTCATGATGTGTGATTCCTCTGGGTCACCCAAGCCAGTTAAGGCTTGGGTCCCAAACCTAAACTGATAATTTCCTCTGAATGTGTAGGGTGTCCGTTACAGTGCTATCACAAACACCTGGATTGTTGATAGTGGGGCGTCTAGGCACATGACCAGGAACCTGTCTCTCCTTTCAAATGTCAAAAAAATTAATGGGGGACATGTATCGTTTGCTGGAAATAAATGAGGATACATCACCACTCAAGGCGAAGTGGGAAACCAGAAATTCAAGTTTGATAGGGTTAACTATGTTCAGCAATTACAGAATAACTAGCTTTCAGTATCCCAGATATATGACAAGGGATTCAAGGTTGTTTTTGACAACAAGAAGTGCTATGTGTTGAAGTAGGATTACATTATCCCGTAGGATCAAATCCTAATGTTAGCTTCAAGATATTATGACTTGTATGTCTTGGATCTATCAAAGGTCTCCACAACCAACCATCAAGTTCAATGCTTCTTGTCAAAGGCAACTGAGAGGGACTCGATCTCCTGTCATAGGAGAATGGGACACATAAATCCACGGAAGATGAATCATCTTATTCAGAATGATTTAGTAAATGGAGTTAATGTTAAGAATTTTCAACTTCTGGATTTTTATGTAGCATGTAAGAAAGGTAAACAGACCAGGAACTCTCACAAGGCAAAGCATGTAAATTCTATTGAATTGCCTCTCGAACTTCTACACATGGATCTGTTGGTCCTGTGAGCACCAAGAGCATCGTTGGTGATCTGTATTGTTTTGTAGTCACTGATGATTATTCCTGATCGTCTTGGGTAATGTTTGAGAAATCCAAATCAGAAATATTTGAATCGTTCAATCAGCTGGTGACCGCATTGGAGTCTCTCTACAAGCTGAAAGTGCGACAGATTTGCTCAGACAACGGCACAGAGTTCAAGAACCAGTGGATGGAGGCATTCTACAAAGAGAAAGGAATTGTACATCAGTTCACATCTGCCTACACTCCACAAATGAATGGGGTTGCTGAACGAAAGAACAGAACCTTGATACAGACAGCACGAACGATGCTAGCAGACTCGAAACTACCCATCCAATTTTGGAATGAGGCAATTGCCAATGCATGTTACACCCTAAATCAAGTCTTGGTAGTTAAACGTCATGGTAAAACATGTTATGAGTTGCTCAGTGACGTAAACCTTATCTGGAGTACCTTAAACCATTTGGCGCACCATGTACGCTGCTGAAGAAAAACCAGTCAGGGAAGTTCAGCGAAAAGGCTGAAGAAGGGATTTTTCTAGGATACTACATACCGAATAAGAGAGTTTACAACAACTCAACGGGTCAAGTAGAAGTGTGGTGCAACATTGACGTTCAGAGATACACCACCCCCCTGCTGGAAAAGGACCCATATTCTTCTTTGATTATGATGGATTCTTTAGGTCCTTCAACATCCCTCTTTCCCTTCCTGATGATGAGTTATCAACACAAATGATGTACGATATCTTAAACACACCGTCACTAGACTCGACAACATCAAGTTCACAAGTTGAGTCTTCTAGTCATTCAGGGGGAGCACTGGAGGTAAGCGACTCCTCCTCTGATGATGAAGAAGTGAAGAATGATCAGGTGGATCATGAGGAATAGGTTCCTGCTACTAAAAGTACACAAGCATCAGATGTTGATGTCTCTGACACTTTGGAACCTCGCACTCCAACGGCTACAGATACTGAACTAGGAATTCAAAATCTGGATCAAGAAGTAGTCATTCCCACCACTCCTGGATCACGACTTAATGTATATCATCCTCTGGACAATGTCATAGGGGATGTACAATAGGAGTACAGACAAGAAATCAGCTATACTCAGCTGATTATGCCTCAGTTATGGAAAAAGGATATCTTCACGATGGTGCTTATCGATGTTTTGTGTCTCAATTGGAGCCAAAATATGTAAGTGAATCCTTAAACGATGAGGCATGGGTGAGTTCCATGCAAGAAGAACTTCTTTAATTCAAGAAGTTAGGAGTATGGACACCGGTGGATAGACCAAAAGGTGCTAAGGTCATTGGCACTAAATGGGTCTGGAAATGAAAGAAAGAAAGATGACCAAGGGGTCATATTCAGAATCAACGCTTGACTTGTAGTTCAAGGATTTCGACAAGTCGAAGGAATTGATTAAAATGAAGTGTTTGCACCTGTGGCGAGAATGGAAGCAATCCGTATCTTCCTAGCCTATGCATCTTACATGAAGATCAAAGTTTATAAACTAGATGTGAAGAGTGCATTCCTTGATGGTGAAATCTGGGAGACAGTGTATGTCAGTCAACCCGAAGGATTTGAGGATCCTTATCATCGGGTGAGAGTTTACAAGCTGGATACGGCTCTCTACGGGCTCCACCAAGCCCCAAGAGCATGGTATGAGAAGCTCTTAACTCATCTTGGGAAACAAGGCTTTCATAGAGGAGTGATTGATTGTACACTGTTCATCAAAGAAAAAGATGGTGACTTACTGCTAGTACCGATTTATATTGATGACATAATCTTCGGTTCCAAAAACGAAGAATTATGTAAAGAATTTGAAGCAGTAATGAAAGAGGAATTTGAGATGAGTGCCATAGGAGAGATGAAGTTCTTTCTCGGGTTACAGGTGGATGAGAAACCAAAGGGAATATTTCTACACCAGACCAAATATGTAGGCGATATCCTCAGTCGGTTTGATATGGAGAATGCTTCGGCAGCTAAATCTACACTTGCTACAAACCACGACGTGGCACCCGATGAAAATGGTGATCTGGTGGATGCCACCATGTACCGAGGAATGATTAGATCCCTCATGTACCTCACAGCCTCACAGCCTCACTACCTGATATCATGTATGTGATGTGTCTCTACTCTAGATATCAATCGAAACCAAAAGTCAACCATCTCATAGGAGTTAAAACGGATTTTCCGTTATCTAAAGGGTACTCCAACACTCGGTTGTGGTATCCTCATGACGATGATTTTGAGCTTACAGCGTATAGTGACTCGGATTATGGCGGATACAAAATGAACTACAAGTCAACATCTGCAAGTTGTCAATTTTTCCAGAGAAGATTAGTCACCTGGTAGTGTAAGAAGCAGACATCGGTTGCTTTATCAACTTGTGAAGCTGAATACGTTGCTGCTACAAGTTGTTGTTCGCAGATCATTGGATTCAACAGCAAATGCGGGACTACGGTTTGCAATTCACTAACACTCCTATCTATGTTGATAATTCTGCTGCTATAGCCATAACAAAAAATCCAGTCCAACATCTTAAAACTAAACACATCGGTATTAAATATCACTTTATACGTGATTGTTTTGAAAAGCAATTAATCGATGTGATTAAAATAAATATGGATTTTCAATGCGCCGACCTCTACACAAAAGCTTTTGATAAACCGAGGTTCTTATATCTATTAGAGATTAGTGACGTGAAAAATAAGTGATGTGATCACAAAAGAAGAAAATGCTTAGTCCGACTTATTTTATCTTATTTTGTTTTATTTTATTTTCCTGTTTATAAAAATTCGAAAACACAAAAATATTTTCGGTTTTAGAATTTTAGGGGGTGAATAGGTTAGATTAGTATTAAATTAGTTGTTTTACTTAATTACTTCTAAAAAATGAGGGAGGAGGACAGCTTAGCTAAAAGGAAAGAAATCAAATCTATGATACTGATTCAACGTATATAGAAAATGATAGTACACGGGGAACAGATTGTTGGGATTTCAAAAGAGTTTAATAGATTAAGATGCGAAATTCAAAGTTTAAGTCTAAAAATTCTAAGCAAAATAAAAGGAAAAATAATAGTAAAACTAGTACGCTACCAAGTTAACATAAAGAAAGTAGACCTAGAGGCTGCTAGTTCATTGTATGACGTGTCAGTAGATTCAACACAATAGATAAGTAGACCTCATTGGTAGTTTCAAGCTCAAACTAAGTTGTTCAACATGATGTGGGTTCCATCTTGTCCCTGGTTAACATGTCACACCCCCGCTAAAAGCGGAAACATGGGGATGTAACGAGACGGGATCGTAATAACACATGGTAGACAATAGAGATGCAATATAATAAATGATGATAAAGCATGTCATGACGACACCTGACACAAAGGAGACTTGTGTCGTGTTTAGTCAATATTCACGACAACATAACCATAAGCATAAACATGTTAAATGGTTTACATAGTCAAAGTAGTAACAATTGTAATGCAATTCCCACAACCCGGGAACAAGTATCAAAAGAACGATGTTGTTTAAATCAGACTACAACAATGATTCCAAAATGAATGTTTGTCAAGTATGTTTAGTCTCAAAAATACATCCTAGGGTCTCCACTAAGGCAGCACACCGATCTTCAATTAGCATTATCACCTGGAAAGATATGCTTAAAATGGTCAACAAAATTGTTGGTGAGCTCGCAGGTTTAAAAATAAAATAAGTAGTTGATGCTGTATAGTAATTGTTGTGTGTTAGGATCAGTGATCTACGTTTGATTGATTAGAGAGTATAGCAGCGGAATTCTAACAATGAATTAGCCAATTCACAAGAACGAAACGATATTCAATGAAGAACAAAAACGGTTATAGATAGAGAGAATTCTGCAAATATATTTCATTCAATATTCGCTTTCGTGGTAACGGAATGTCACAATTACAATTAGGTCGACACCTCTTATATAAGAGATGTGACGTCTGCTGATGTCACTTGATAGTGACATCTAACAGAATTATTCCAACTGAACACAACTACTGAAGATGTCAAAACAGCCGACATCTTCTTACAAAAATACTAAGTGTTATCAGTTACTATAACTACTGAAAAACATAAAACTACTGATACTACAACGATTGAAGAACAAGCTCTTCAGTCGTTTTACAAAACTACTGAAACTAAAAACATAAAACTACTGATATCACAACTAGTGAAGAAGTACTCTTCAGCTGTTGTGACAAACTACTGAAACTTCAGTACTTGGTCTTCAGACTTGAACTTCAGATGTTTCATCAGCTGATGACTTCAGTAGATGTCATCAGCTGATGTCTTCAGTCTTTGTCTTCAGACTTTGTACACCAGTTGTTGATCTTCAGCACTTGTAGACTCTTCAGCTGTTGTACTTCAGTACTTTGGTCTTCAGCTTCAGCACTTGTGTTCTTCAGCTGTTCAGCTTCAGCACTTGTGTTCTTCAGCTGTTCAACTTCAGCACTTGTGTTCTTCAGCTGTTGAACTTCAGCACTTTAGTCTTCAGCTGTTGAAGTTTTCAGCACTTGTCGAACTGCTGATGAAGTCTTCAGCAGTTGTTGTGATATCATGTGGGACTTAGAGGTTTTCTGATCTTGGCTCATTGGTTCTTTTGGTCCAACATTGTGGAATACCGTGAATACAGTTATAAGTAAGCAAAATCCATGACAATGAGCTTTATAACCAAACCTAATGATGTACACACAGAATCTTGCCGGAATATATTCACCCAAGGCCCGTTCCTGGCCACTGTTGGTACTAACTAGTATACCAATAAACAAGGGTGGGGGTGTCAACCCAGTGGTACTACCAATACCTATCCGTCGGTTCCAACACCAGAATTAAATGGTTGTAAAAAAACTACCACACGTCAAACTCAAGAAAGTTTTAGATAAGTACTCACAAAACAGTAACATGTTGATTCCAAGTATGTAAATTGTATGTAAGTTGTATAGCATGAAGAAAATGGGTGAGCATATTTTTCCCCCATGTTTGTAAATGATTGAAACGTTGTATAAGCATAAAAAGGGACCACGAAACCCAATTGTTAAGTGGTAAGTATGAATGATCAAAGTTTCCAAATGTTGTATGCAATGAACGGTCAAACACCTATTGATAGTTATTGTTATGCATTTATTATATGGATAAAGTAAATAGTAACGTTTGGTCGGTTCGGGTTGTATCGGTTCGGTCGCGTGTAACACACATAAGTAGACATGCGTATTAGATCTTATGTAGATCCAAGTACTAGAAATCGTTGTCATTGCTGATGATATTTATGTAAAAGTTCCATTGTTATTAGAGAAGTATTTGGTAAATATTGATAGTTAGGAATCGGTTGTTGATAATTGTAAAATGTTAAGTCGATTTGATTTGGAATAACATTAGTAAGTTTGATGGTGTTGTCTTTAACATTGCCATTAGCAATGGCAACTGTGTTGATGTCACCTTACATCACACGACATACACACACCACACACAAGAAGGAATTCACACACAACAACTTCAGTCGCACGATAGGACCAGACGCACGACTTAACACTCCATCCGCACGAATCAACCCTTATTACGAATCAGCTTCATTCGTACGATTGAGCCTTCATTCGTGCGACTCAGCATTCAGTCATACCACACAACACCCAATCGCACGACTCAACATCCATAGGCACGAATCAACCGTTCATTCGTATGAATCAGCTTCATTCATACGACTAAACCTCCATTCGTGCGACTGCATTCAGTCGTGCGATGCACGCACAATCGCACACGTTCATTCGATCACATTGACTCAATCGCACGCATCATTCATCCGCATTGACTTAATCGCACACATCATTCATCCGTATTGACTCAATCGCACGCATACACATAGTCGCACGACTCACCCAGTCGCACGGCTCAGTTGCATGATCAACCCAGTCACCAGAACAGTAGAATCGTGACTACAGAAGTGCAGAGCAGCCTTCGGGTGCTCCGTGCATGAGTTTTACAGCACAAGCACTTCCAGAAACACATTTTGCACACACCCAAACTAGAAGAACACGCAAAAAGACATCACACGCACCCACACGACCTCATGTGCTTGGGTTGGTCCCGAGCACCCGAAAACCTAAATGGACAGCAGTAAACAAGGAAGAAAAGGGATGATCAAGGTCATCTACTGCAAGAAAGGTGTAGACTCAATTGTAGCCGAGGTCTTGCGGTGAAGACGCGAAGAAATGGGGCGGTTCGGTGCAAGGAGGAGGAGAAAAAGTGGAGAAGAAGAAGATGAAGAAAAAGAGATAGGATGGAGGCTAGGGCTGGAATGTGGGGTTTATATACCTAGTGCTAGTTTGGCAAAATGTTACATTTAGTCCCTGCACTTAGCTCCCGAGTTTCCCAAATTTGTTTCGATTGAAAATGGCTTCATTAGGCTAGTTATAGTAATGATAAAAATGTAATTAATGATATTGGTAACTTAAAAACGGTTTTATTAATGGCAATAATATTATATAAAAATGGTATATATAGTGATAACGATGATAAAAATTGTAAAAGTTTTAAAGGGCATCATACGTTTATGATGAGATCACAAGAATAAAGACGATAAAGCAAGTGTAATATCCACACAAATAGTTTATAAGGATGAGGAATGAACGTTCGAGAAAAGTTAACGGAAATCATGTAAATTGACGGACCTTTAGGTGACGGATGTCACAGTATCCCCCAGTTGAGAGAATTTTGTCCTGAAATTCAGCTGGAGTTAGGTCCAAGAGTGTCATCCTCAAACAGATGTGGATATTTAAGTTTCATCTGGTCCTCCCATTCGCATGTAAACTCTAGCCCTCGTTTTGAATTCCATCTCACATGGACAATTGGTATTCTGCTGCGCCTCAATTTCTTGACCTTTCGATCCATGATCTCAATGGGTTCCTCGACAAAATGAAGCTTTTCATCGATCTTGATGTCCTCAATTGGTACGTGAAGGGATTCATCATCCAAACACCTCTTGAGGTTCGACACGTGGAAAGTATCCTGTACGCCACTGAGTTCCTGTGGTAACCTTAATCGGTAAGCCACTTGACCGATTTTTTTTGTAATCTCGAATGGTCCTACGTATCTTGGGGCTAACTCCCTTTCTTTCCAAACCGAACGATTCCCTTCCAAGGAGAGACCTTGAGTAAAACTCGATCCCTAATGTTAAATTCTAGAGGCTTCCGACGGTTGTCGGCATAGCTCTTTTGGCAATCTCTGGCAGCGTTTAGTCTATCTTTGATTTGGAAAATATTGTCGGTTGTTTCTTGAATGATCTCTGGGCCTGTTAACTGACTTTCACCAATCTTGGCCCAACACACGGGCGATCTACATTTCCTTCCAAACAATGCTTCGAATGGAGCACATCCAATGCTCGTATAGTAGCTGTTGTTGTAAGAGAACTTAATAAGTGGTAGATGAGTGTCCTAACTACCACCAAAGTCGATTACACACGCCCTCAACATGTCTTGCAACGTTTGTATAGTTCTTTCACTTTGGCCGTCTGTCTACGGGTGATAGGCGGTACTCATATCTAATCGAGTGCCCATCGCTTTCTGCAATGTCTGCCAAAATCGTGAAGTAAATCGATTGTCACGGTCGGATATGATCAACAACTGCACTCCGTGCCTTTTCACGACCTCCTTGATGTAAAATCTCGCTAACTTATCCATTTTGTAGTCTTCTCGGATCGGCAAAAATGAGCTGTCTTCGTCATCTGATCCACTACGACCATATCAAGTCATGCCCGCTGCTCGTTCTAGGGAGTTTGGTAATAAAACATGGCTATGTTCTCCCATTTCCACTCAGGAATCTCAGGTTGTTGGAATAATCCCGATGGTTTTGATGTTCAGCTTTAACTTTCGAGCATGTTAAGCATCTACGTACGTACATAGCAATGTCTTTCTTCATGCCTGGCCACTAGTACAGATCCTTAAGATCATGGTACATCTTGTCTGCACCAGGATGAATAGAATATCGCATCCTGTGTGCTTCATCCATGACTAAGGTACGTACACCTCCCTATCTGGGTACCCATGTACGATCCATGAAGTACTGTATACCATCATTCTTGCAAGTCATTTGTTTATCCAACCCTCGGAATTCTTCTCCCGCAAGGTTTTCTTCTTTCAATGCCTCACTTTGTGCAATTTGGATCTGAGCTTTCAAATTCGTTTAAATAGTCAATCCTAACGCTCGAGCACGTAGTGGTTTCACGTGTTCTTTACGGCTTAAAGCATCAGCCACCACGTTAGCTTTCCCCGGATGATACAGGATTTCACAATCGTAGTCGGTAAGTAGTTCTAACCAACATCGCTGACGCATATTAAGTTCCTTCTAATCCAGGATATGTTGGAGGCTTTTATGATCTGTGTAGATGATGCATTTGGTTCCATACAGGTAATGCCTCCATATCTTAAGTGCAAATACTACAGTGCCCAACTCCAGATCATGATTTTTATAGTTCTTTTCGTGCACCTTAAGTTGCCGCAAAGCGTAGGAAATCACCTTACCCTTCTGCATTAGTACACATCCCAATCCTTGATGTGAAGCATCGCAGTATACCACAAAATCATCAGTTTCGTCTGGGAGGGACAATATCGGTGCGTCACACAACTTCTCTTTCAATGCGTGGAACGCTTGTTCCTGTGCATGTCCCCAATCAAACTTCTTGTCTTTCTGAGTCAACAGTGTTAACGGTTGACCGATCTTTGAAAAATTCACGATGAAGCGACGATAGTACCCGGCAAATCCTAAGAATTGTCGTATCTCTGAAGGTGTCTGGGGTGCAACCTATTTCTTCACTGCTTCGATCTTGCTGGGATCTACATGAATCCCATCCTCGTTAACCACATGACCCAAAAACTTCACTTCTCGCAACCAGAATTCACACTTCAAGAACTTGGCGAAAAGTTTGTCTTCCCGCAATAATTCCAGTATTGCCCGAAGGTGTTCTTCATGATCCTCTTTCGATCGGGAGTAGATAAGTATATCGTCTATGAATACGATCACAAACTTATCCAAAAAAGGTTTACACACCCGATTCATCAGGTCCATAAACACAGCTGGTGCGTTAGTCAACCCGAACGGCATGACCAAGAACTCATAGTGCCCATAACGAGTTCTAAATGCTGTTTCCGGTATGTCCTCCTCGAAAACCCTTAGTTGATGATATCCAGAACAAAGGTCGATCTTGGAGAAATATGAAGATCCTTGCAGCTGATCAAACAGATCATCGATCCTGGGGAGAGGATACCGATTCTTCACGGTTAATTTGTTCAACTCACGGTAATCGATACACATTCGGAATGACCCATCTTTCTTTTTGACAAATAACACCGATGCTCCCCATTGTGAGTGACTCGGCCGGATAAAACTCTTCTCCAGTAGTTCCTTTAAGTGACTGGATAACTCTTGAATTTCTGATGGTGCTAACCGATATGGCGACTTTGCCATCGGTGTAGCCCCAGAAACCAAATCTATACGAAATTCCACTTGTCATGGAGGAGGCAAACCCGAAAAGTCATCAGGAATACATCTGGGTAGTCCCGTACTACTGGAACATCTAACAATTTCCTCTCCTCTTCCTTCTTTTCTACCACGTGAGCCAGAAACGTGTAGCATTGTTTCCGTAAACTTCGGCGTGCTTTCATGCAGGAGATAAGCTTTAAGTTTCTTCCTGATCGTTCTCCTTGAATCCTGAGCACCTCCCCGTTTCGCATGGGGATTCGTACTACTTTGTCCCGACAGACAATCTCAGCTCCGTGTTTCGAAAACCAATCCATTCGCACAATCACGTCGAAACTTCCTAACTCAAAGGGTATCAAGTCTATCTCGAAGGCATGGTTCTCCAATATCATCGAGCACTTTCTAATAATTACATCACCCTGCACAACCCTACCATTGGCCATTTCTACAGAGTAGCTAGTTTCTAGCCTACTAGGACTCAAATTAAGCAATTGCACAAACTCAGAAGATATAAAGCTATTGTCTGCTCTAGTATCAAATAATATAGATGCAAAGTCATGATTGAGTAAGTGTGTACCCGTGACAAAATTCGGGTCCTAACGGGCATCGTTGGCTCCAATGACAAATGCACGTCCCCGAGCTGTATTTCCTTGATTTGTCGGGCCTTGATTTCCAGCTATGGCAATCACCTGTTGTTGATTGTTCCATTGCTGACCCGGCGCCTGATTCAGTCTGGAGTACATGTTTCCGTAGTGGTCAGGATTTCCACACTCGTAACAGACCCAGGCATTCCTGGCGGAGTTACTGCGTTGACGGTGCCACCAGATTCGGCGCTACCCTGCTGTCTCTCGCTAGATGCCCCGGGCGTCTACAATTCACACACACCTGGCACGACATTCCTGGGGGATGATGGAAGTTGCACCTATCACATTTGGGGTGTGGCCCAACATACTCTGTTTTGCCCCGTGTCACGGCCACAAACTTTCTGGTCGTCTTGGCCCTTTTGTCAAATTTCCCGGCACTCGACCGGCTCGTTTCCCCAACATATTTTCTTTTCTCTTCTCCTCTTCCTAACACCCTGTTCTCACCATCTCATCAGTTAGAGCGCTAGCCTTCAGAATTGCTCTCTGAATTGTAGGAGGAGCAACTGTCGTTACCATCGCTCGGATTTGAGGCGCAAGTCCCCAAATATACCTCTTGATCCTCTTTGATTCCAGAGTGACCAGATGTGGAACCATTCTTGCCAACTCATGAAAACGGTCAGTGTAAGCTGCGTGCCCAGCCCCCACCATAGCATGATTCCAGAATTCATGCTCCAGTTTCCGCATCTCATTAAGGGGGCAGCACTCCTTAGTGATTAGGGCCTTAGACTCATCCCATGACATCTACATCGTTGATTCTCTTCCCTAGCCTGAACCTGGGTGTTCCACCAAGTTAGCGCCTTGCCCTGTAGTGAACACGTGACATACTTGATCTTTTGGCTATCGAGGCATTCCCTGATGTCAATCACTGCCTCCATTTTCTCAAGCCACCTGGTCAGGGCTATTTCTCCACCTTTTCCATCAAACTCTTTCGTTTTGCAGGCCACAAACTCCTTGTACGAACATCCCCTTCTAGCATTAACAACCCCAGTCTCATTACCGGTTGTTCCACCATTCCCGGTCTCCTGGTTACTCTCATTCCCAGTCGGGTTCCCATTTCCCACTTCAGTTTCAATCCCACCTCAGCCTCTTTATTTTTTATCCTCATTGTCATTGCCACCATCCCCGTGGGGGTGGTGATTCTGAAGAGCATCGCTCACTTGGGCCACTATAGTCGGGATCAGTGTGGCTAGCTGTTGAGCGATCAGAGCTGCCATGTCAGAGTTTCCTGTTCCCTGAGTGTTACAGGCAGGGCCATCACTTGCTCTTGGTGCTATACCTCTGCCTCTACCCCTTGGGGTTCACTTCCGCCACTGTTCCTGCGGGTAACTCTTCAAGGCGGCATTTTCTAATCATAAAAGTAGTAAACACATAAGCTTTAACCATTTCAAAGTGTATTATCCATACCAGTCATCAAAGTCCAGCATTCCAAGTTAATATCACACTTATTGTTACCACACATCACATACAAGTCATGTAGTTCTCACACCATGAATTGGTAATGTTCCAATAGTAGTCCATAATAATTACAAATCCATGTATATAGTCATGTTAGTCTAGCGAAGGTTGTCTATCACCTCCTCTTTCGAGGTTTCGGACATAACCTCCTCAGGGTCAATCTCAATGTCCGAGGTCAAGCGTAATAGCATGATCTGTGAAGATCTCTTCGGGTTCAATACCCGAATTTGATAAACCAACTCGGCGCGCAGAGGGAATAGAAGATCCAATAGAAACATCCCATAAAAAGTGAGCACAAGGGCTCTCTCACAGGGTGAAAAGATCATAAAACAGATAGATAAACAAATCAAGTAACAAGGAACACACATGAGATATAAAATGCACACGGATCCTAGCATGCAAATCTACATGAAGGTTCCTAGGTTATAGTCTAGGTCAAGTGGATGGCCTAATTGTCTATAACCAATGGCTCTCATACCAGTTTGTCACACCCCCGCTAAAAGTGGAAACACGGGGATGTAACGAGACGGGATCTTCATAACACATGGTAGACAATAGATATTCAATATAATAAATGATGATAAAGCGTGTCATGACGACACCCGACACAAAGGAGACTTGTGTCGTGTTTAGTCAATATTCACGACAACATAACCATAAGCATAAACATGTTAAATGATTCACATAGTCAAAGTAGTAACAATTGTAATGTAATTCCCACAACCCGAGAACAAGCATCAAAAGAATGATGTTGTTTAAATCAGACTACAACAATGATTCCAAAATGAATGTTTGTCAAGTATGTTTACTCTCAAAAATACATCCTAGGGTCTCCACTAAGGCAGCACACCTAGATCTTCAATTAGCATTGTCACCTGAAAAGATATGCTCAAAATGGTCAACAAAATGTTGGTGAGCTCGTAGTTTTAAAAAGTAAATAAGTAATTGATGCTATATAGTAATTGTTGTGGAATACCGTGAATACAGTTATAAGTAAGCAAAATCACATGACAATGAGCTTTACAACCAAACCTAACAACGTAGACACAGAATCTTGCCGGAATATATTCACCCAAGGCCCGTTCTCGGCCACTGTTGGCACTAACTAGTATACCAACAAACAAGGGTGGGGGTGTCAACCAAGTAGTACTACCAATACCTATCCGTCGGTTCCAACACCGACATTAAATGGTTGTAAAGAAAGTACCACATAGCAAACTCAAGCATGTTTCAGATAAGAATTCACAAAACAGTAACACATTGATTCCAAGTATATAAATCGTATGTAAGTTGTACAGCATAAAGAAAATGGGTGAGCATACTTTTCCCCATGTTTGTAAATGATTGAAATGTTGTATAAGCATAAAAACGGGCGACGAAACTCACTTGTTAAGTGGTAAGTATGAATGATCAAACTTTCCAAATGTTGTATGCAATGAACGGTCAAACACCTGTTGACAGTTATTGTTATGCATTAATGATATGTATAAAGTAAATAGTAAAGTTCGGTCAGTTCGGGTTGTATCGGTTCGGTCACGTGTAACACACACAAGCAGACATGCATATTAGATCTTATGTAGATCCAAGTACTAGAAATCATTGTCATTGCCGATGATATTTATGTGAAAGTTACATTGTTATTAGAGAAGTATTTGGTATATATTGATAGTTAGGAATCGGTTGTTGATAATTGTAAAATGTTAAGTCGATTTGATTTGGAATAACATTAGTAAGTTTGATGGTGTTGTCTTTAACATTGTCATTAGCAATGGCAACCGTGTCGATGTCACCTTAACATCACACGACATACATACACCACACACAAGAAGGAATTCACACACAACAACTTCAGTCGCACGACAGGACCAGACACATGACTCAGCACTCCATCTGCACAAATCAACCCTCATTCGTACGAATCAGCTTCATTCGTACGATTGAGCCTTCATTCGTGCGACTCAGCATTCAGTTGTACCATACAACACCCAATCGCACGACTCAACATCCATACGCACGAATCAGCCCTTCATTCTTACGAATCAGCTTCATTCGTACGACTGAACCTCCATTCATGCGACTGGCATAAGTCGTGCGATGCACGCACAATCGCACACATTCATTCGGTCGCATTGACTCAATCGCACGTATCATTCATCCGCATTGACTCAATCGCACACATCATTCATCCATATTGACTCAATCGCACGCATGTGTGTCAAAAATCTGTGTATGGATTTAAGAGGATAAATATACTGACAATCATCATGAGCTACAGTTCTTGAATGTCAAAATCATTGTGTGCATCTTGTGGCTAGTATGATTTCCTAAAATTGCTATTGACTCTCAGTTGAAACAAAAACCTAGCATAAAAATTGTTTAATAAAATGTTCCAAATGATTCTGGTAACCTGTATGATTCCATAATGAATTGTACCAAATATGATAAACTAGAATTAAAGTTCTGCTTTCCAGGAGGTAAAATCGATTAGAATTACTCTAATAGGTTTAAAATCCATCTCAAATCAAAAATACAAAAAAAAATATGTCTTAATTTTGTTTTTATTTCTAGTTGTTTTATTTATTAATTTTTTAGTCATTTAGTAGGTAAAAGTCGGACTATGCATCGGAATTCAAGCTATGAAACACTCACTCAAAAGGGTCACGTCTGAAGTGACCAAAATGTTCAAAACTAAAATGAGTCACGTCTGAGGTGACAAATTCGGTTTTCAATAAAGGATCACGTCTGAGGTGATCAATAGTTTTTCAAATTAAAAGGTCATGTTTGAGATGATCATTGGTCATAACGTCTTATCAATTGTTAACAGGTTAAGTGGGTTAAAGTGCATAAGGTCAAATTCATAAGTCAGAGTCATTCGCATGACTGGACCATGAGTATGGACCTGTCGCACGAATGAAGCATGAGTATGATCCATTCATACGAATGGAGGAGACTGACTGAGTTAGTGGCACAACTGAACCCAAGTCGCACGAATGAATGTGATAGACTGAAACAGACGCACGACTGAGATTCAGTCGCACGAATCAAGAGTGCGAATAGGTTCAGTCGCACGACTAAAGGAAAACCTAGTATAAATAGAGGGGAGTCGGTCGCAGATACTCATCACCCTCTAAATCGTACGTAAATCGCATGAAAGCAAGGTTACTCTGCCCAAATTTCATATCTGTGATTTAGCTTCCTGTTTGTGACACTAACGATTACGCTATATTTCTATAGGTAATGCGAGATGAAAATCGACCTAAATGCTCAGTTAATCAAGCCCCAATGACCTAATTGAGGGAAAACTAAACCGAGACAAAACCTTCAAAATAAACCACTAACATGGACTTAATTGTTGATTTATTTAGTACTAAGTGTTATTTTGATTGATTGTGAGTCCAATGAGTCTAACCTAAATGTTTAACATCAAGTATAGACCAAGAACCGATTCCATAGTGCCATACAGAGACATATGCGAATGGACACACTGATGAACATCAATCACACAATTGAAGTGGGCAAATGACTCAATCGCATGAATGAACCATGTGTATGAATTCAGTCGCACGACTGGTTCAACCACATAGAACAGTATACGACTCAGCTAAGTCGCAGGCTCATTCGCACGACTGAGCTTATTCGCACAACTAAGACTCAGTCGCATTGTCCATTCGCACGACAAAACAGAATGATTCAAGTCCATTAAATTCAAATGTCATTCACTTAGACAAACTCTTACATTTATGTATCGTGTGTAACAATAACATGGCGAGTAGATGGACTATGAGCACAAAGCATAACCTCTGTGCGCATCTTGATGTCGCCTCCCGGAATGCTTCTGATTTCGCTGGGATTATTGCCTTCCTACAGAGAACGAGGATCTTCAAGGTCATATCTACCCTGTGCACACCATATTGGTCGATTTAACAGGCTTTCTGGGAAAGCGCTATAGTGGATAGGTCTGCTGAACCTCATCGTAATCGGAGTTCCTATTTGGTGAGGAGATTGATATCAGCGAGGAAGATCTGAGGAGGGTGTTGGAGTTAGGAGAAGATGGTGAGTGCCAACCAGGCTGCATCCGTTGACGGTTCAAGGTTCTTTTCTCAGGGCCAAGTATGCTAGGGACATTAATGCAGGTGTGCTCAAAAAGAGCAACTTGTGCCCCCAGTTCAAGTACTTAGCCCATGTGCTGCTCAAGTGCATAGCCTCGAGGAAGGGAGGCTTGATGAGATGTCTGATTGTATCCAGAACACTTATGTGGCTGTGGTACTGAATCATCCATTCAGTTTCTCATGGATGATCTTCACTTACTAGGTCGAGAATATAGAGGCCAAGGCAAGGAAGGCTTCCGCATGTATCCCCGATTCCTACAGATGATTATAGACTAGAAGCTTCCTTCGCTGCCTAAGGAGAGTGATGATACTATTTGGGCATCTGGCCCAAGAGGATTATGTGGCGCCAGCTAGGAGGAAGTGGGGTCACGACTACAGTGACTCGGATTTTGAGCCTATTGTTCTACCCTCCGATGACTCTGATGATGATGACCATGGTAATGGTCAAGGAGGTGAGGGTCCGGGTGGATCCGAGCTGGCTCCAATCCACCCGACTTCCAGATGGATGAGGAGGAGGAGTCGGATGAGGAGCCATTGGTACGGACGGTGGGAGGCTGGGTCGTAGACACTAAGAGAGGGCTCAGGGTGGTTGGTGGATGCCACGGTGAGTCCGGGGATGCTGTTACTACTGATACAGATCCTTCGTATACCCCGGACCAGTCCAGCAGCCAAGGGGGAGCTTCTAGCTCTAAGGGCTCCAGGAAGAAGAGGATGGCTTACCCTTATGGCAAAAAGGGTAAGAGGCCTAGATTTACTTTGACCCCATCTACCACTACAGCCACAACCACCACCACATCCATCACAACTACCATCCCCACTACCACTACTACCACACTCCCAACCACCACTACTACAGCCACCCATTCACTAGCTCTAAGGACCAGGTCCCTCAACCCATACTACATTCACCACCAGACCCACTCTACCCTTCATTGGGGTAGAGGAACAGCTAGCTGCACTAAACCGGATGATGTTGAAACTATTAGCTGCTGATGAGCAAAGAGCTACACAGCTAAGTCAGCTTGTGGAGCCCAATGCTGCTCAAGCACAGCAGATTACCCAACTTCAGGAGCAGAATGATCAATCAGTTAAGAGGACTGAGGAGTTGGAGGCAAAGAACAAAAAGATCATGCTTAGTGATGATGAGTCTGATGATGATGATGATGATGATGATAGTGAAGATGATGAGTCTGATGACGAAGATGACAGTGATGATGAAGGGTCAAGGGGAAAGAAGAGAGGAAATAACAATGAAGAACGTGATGCTGCTGCATCAACCTCAGCTCAAGGTCAAGAAAGGAGGACAAAGAAAGCATAAGACCAAGGAGCATCATCCTCAGCCCCTATTGTTGAAGAGTTGACTAATAAAGACAAAAATCAAACATCCTAGCAAGATGAATATGATGTTGCTCCCCTACAGCAAATCAAGTCTCAGTTCATCATGATTCTTGATTTGCAAGGGATTGTCAGAAGGTCGGTGAGCTACACTCCCGAAGAAGGAGAAATCATACACGACCTGACTGATGAGCAACTTGCGGAGATGTTCAGCCTAAATCCAGACGAGCTTGTCAAAGACGCTCCAAAGGTTGATATTTTGAGTGATGACGAACTAAATGACGTAGATGAAGTAGAGATTGAAGATGTGATAGCTGAACACTATCCAGAATACACTAACCGAGTGGGCAATATGATCCCCAACTTGGGTGACACTCTCGGCAGTGCTACATTCGATAAACTGGATGAGATGGAAAAAGAAATAGAAAAGAACGAAAGCCAAGCCCAAGCCTCGGACGCTGATGTTGATATAAAGAAGGTTGAATGGGTAGCATGTTTTGCTGAGATACGAGCCCAATGCACTGCTCAAAAGCCAAATGCCTACACCAAGCTCTACAAGGTCAAGAAACATCTAAAGGTGTCGGGCAAGATTATTGCGTTGGCATATTTTGAGGATCTTAATGTTTATGCTATTAAGAGGGAGAAGGGAATAGAGTACTTCAGATTCCCACATGATCTGAAGACTCTCCCAGGTTTTGAGCTCAACCAGCTGGCACCCTTAAATCTGCTATATGCTTATCGTAGGAAAATGTCAGGCCGGTTTAAGGCTGCACTAAAGAAGGAATACTACACCAGATGGGTAAACTTCAGATCTCAACAACTGAAGAGGTACATTCGAAGGTCTGAAGTGGATCCTATTTCTGGGAAGCCTAAAGTCGTGCTGAAGTGGAGTCCTCCGCGCACAATGTCCAAGATTCTCTTACGGGAAATGCCACAGGACTACACTCCACACTTCAAATGGTGGTATTATGATTGGAGAACATGAGAAGAGGTCATAGCTTTACAGAGAGGGAGTAAAATGGAAACTATCCAGGTATTCAACCCAATGTGGCTCACGAATTTGTCAGCAGATGATGTTTACACTTTATACAAGTGGCCACTATTCTAATCAGTCTTAATGTTTCTTTTATCGTTAGATTGATCTGAACTGCGTTCTCACTGATTGGATCGCCAATCAAATAGGATTCCTCACTATTTGATCTGGTTTCACGCATTATCAGTTAGTACTCCATACGTACACGGTCCTAACACATAGTAACACTTAACAATGCACATTTCAGAAGGACTTATGCGTTTTGGACTTAGATTTGGTAGGAATGTTTGGCTATGAAAGTGGCTAAAATTATAAATCAAGGTGAATATCAACTATAAGACATTCTTATTATAATAACTACTACTCAAACAAAACAAAGACCACATGTACACCATAACTAATATTTTGCATTTTTTCTATATTATTGTTTTGTTTTCTTTTTTCACTAACTATTACAGTAAATCAAATACTTGAACTGTTAGGAATGTCATCAATAGTGATAAATAGGTAACATTAGGTGAAAAGAATAACTTGTCTATCACTATATTTTGTAAGGTTGATTTTGGTTATAATGATGTGGGTCTAACAAAAGAAAAGGTCTAAGGCTCAAAATGGCTACTAGAGGAAATTTCAGGAGTATAGCATGAAAATGGTTTATGTAACACCCGACTATTTTTAAAAGTTAGTAAAGAAAGAATAAAATTAAAGGGAAAGAAAGAAAGGAAATAAAGCCCAATTAGAGGGACTAAATATGTCAAAAGAACAAAATCTTTAAAAGTTGGTGATAAAGGTGGCATGCCATCACTCTCTCTTCACACATATCATTCGGATTTTTAGAGAGAGAAAGAAAGGAGAGCTGAAAACTCTCGAGTTTTTGAAGAACAAGAGCAAGGAGTAGAATTCAGGGTAAGAATTCATGATTTTAAGATGTTCTTAACTTGCCTTAGTCTCGGTTATATGCTTATGTGTGTTTTGGTGTGTTTGGGTGTGCTTTTTGGTAGGTTCTAGGTGGTTGAACTCAATTGCAAATGGGTTTGGAAGAAGTCACACCTAAGAGGCAGATAAGGTGAGTTCTAGAACCCTTTTTTTACTTGTTTTGAACTGTTTTGGGGCTAGAAATGCATGTATGAATGTTTTATAAAAGTTGGGTTTTATACTGTATGTGTGTGTTTGCGGGTGGGGTTTGATTTTGGGCTATGTTTGTGTTTGATGATGTATGGTTGTGTTTTTAAGGCTTGGTAGTATGATTTAAGCTTAGAACATGATAAGTGATGATTTGATGACTGAATTATGATGTTAAATGTGAATTAGACTGCTCATTCGCCTAAACAGTGGCCCATGCGCCTAACTAAAAATAATTTCCTAAGTGTCCCATGCTTCCAAAACCTCATGCGCCCGAATAGTACTCATGTGCCTAGAAATAGGCTGAAACTGACTAAGTGTTCATACGCCAAGACAGCTCATGCGCCCAGGCACTCATATGTCTGCATAGTGCTCATGCGCCTAGAATTGCCCAGAAACGACTAAGTGTTGCCCATGCGCCCCAATAGTGCCAATAGGCCTAAGTTGTAAGGCCCCGATCCCGGGACGCTCACAGCTGGTCTATCATCGCACATAAAACATAAATTTACATTTAACATAAATAAACATTGCAGTGGAAACATTTAAAACGACATTTCATTTCATTATAAAAGCTTTTGCAAAATAATACATTATTATCAAATTACAAAATACTTGTTGCATTACATCACAAAAGCATTATAAAAATGGATGCCATCCAAAAAGAGCCAAGTAGCCGCCCCGTGCCATCCTCACCAATGCTCACCTGCCAACAGGAAAATGCATAAAAAGTCAGTGTTGCTGAGTGAGTTCTAGTTTTATAAAAACATTCCATTACCTTTCATTCATTAAAATATTTTCCTTACTATCGCATGTGATCACACATCATACGCACATCAAGGTAATAGTTATTATCTTCATCATCGTTCGTTTCGTACATTTCGCATGTTTCACATATTTCGTACATTTATTATCTTTTACTTCCATCTAGGTCCTGTACTTAACCCCCTCAAGAGCACCAAGAAATTTCATCTAGGGTTAAGCGACGAGGACCCCATATCGCACATTTGGAGTGGTCACTGGATAGACTCCCCCTATCTGTCTGAATTCTTATGGGTTAGCCAAAATCGCACGTTGTATGACACATAGTTATTAGGAAATCACACGTATTGGAGCAGTCACCAAGACTGAACTCTTACAGTGTCTATGAACCCTTATGAGTTAGCCAAAATCGCACGTTGTAAATACACACAGAGTTGAGCTAACAACTCTCAATGAGTTATGAACCTCCTTTCATTTGCTTGCAAGCCTTTCATACTTTCACTCATTCATTCATCCATGCATGCATTCATTATTTCGTTCCTCTTTTCATTATCTTCCACTTTACGTTACATCATACTTAATCATTTCTTTCATTAACATTCAACGCAAAGCCACGAGAAGATAAACAAACATAAACAGGAACATCAACAAGATCATGCAAATCTCCATACATATCAGTATGCATACATGACATACATCACACATACTATCATGCATAACATCATACATCATTCATGCCCATCACATCATCTTTGACCTCAAAAAGTCAACTTACATAGCCCCCGGGAACATCCCAAGTCAAAGCCTACTTTACATTTTTCCCCAAAAAATCAAAAAATATTCTAAGTCTTTAGCTGGATGAGCACTATGTAGGCGCATGAGCACTATGCATGCGCATGGCCATTCAGACGCATGAGGAACACTTAGGCACATGGGCAACTTTCAGGCGCATCAGCACTATTGGGGCGCATGAGCAACACTTAGCCTATCCTAGGCAAATTCTAGGCACATGAGCACTATGCAGGCGCATGAATGCTTAGGCGCATGAGTTATCCTGGGCGCATGAACACTTAGTCAATTTTTTTTCCTATTTCTAGGTGCATGACCACTATACGGGCGCATGAGGTGTCGGGCGTATAAGGACACTTGGGCAGATTTCCATACTAGGCGCATGAACCCTATTTGGGCGCATGAGTAGCCTATTTCATACTTAAACTTTAAAATTCAACCCCAATCATGCTCAAACTTATTCTAAGCTTAAATCATGCATCCTAAGCCTTAGAAACATATCCATAACATCATCAAACATAAACATAGCCCAAATTCACACCCCACCCGAATCACACACATACACATACACATACGGGTACAATACCCACTTTTATAAAAACGTACATACATGCATTTCCAGCCCCAAAATCAGTTAAAAACATGTAAAAAAGGGGTTCTAGAACTCACCTTAGTAGCCTCTTCGGGTAAGACTTCCTTCAAAACCCGATTGCTACAAGTTCTCACCTAGAAACCCACTTGAAACACATACCCGAACACATACAAACATACATAAGCACACACCCGAGGATAAAACCGGTTAAGAACATTCAAAAACCATGAATTCTTACCTTGAATTCAAACTCCTGCACTTTTTCTTTAAAAACCTGGAACTTTCTACTTCTTTCTCTCTCAAAATCCCGAATGAAAAGGTGTAGACAGACAATATGGGCGGCCATCACATTTTACACCCACTTTTCAAATATCTTGTCCTTTTTAACACATAGGTCCTCTACATGGGCTTTATATCTTTTCTCTCTTATTATTCACTTTATTCTTTTGTTTGAGCCTTCTAAGCAAATAACCAGGTGTTACAAGTCCACCCCCCTTATATAGGTTTCATCCCCGAAACCTGTTATTCTCAAACAATCATGGGTAATGCTGTCTCATCTCTTCTACAGTCCCACACGTCAACCCAGATCCCTTTCTGTGCATCCACTGTACACGCACAAGAGGAACCACTTTATTCCTTAGCCTCTTCTCTTTACGATTTATGATTGCCACTGGTTGTTCCATATAATTAAGCCTTTCATCTACCTCAATATCCTCCAGTGGTACAACTATATCCTCGTCCGCTAAGCACTTTCTCAAATGAGATACATCGAATGTCGGGTGAATTCCACTTAACTCATCTGGTAACTCCAATCTATAGGCCACATGTCCTACTCGAGCAATTATTTGGAAAGGCCCTATGTATCTTGGGCTCAACTTGCCCCGCTTTCTGAACCGAATGATACCTTTCCAAGGTGAGACTTTCAACATAACTCTATCACCCACGTGGAACTCAATCGATCTGTGTCATTTATCAGCATACGACTTTTATCTATCCTTGGCTGCCTTCATAAAGGCTTTAATCCTTTCCAGCTTCTCACTCGTAGCCTCGACCACTTCAATGATCCCTAACTCTTTATGACTAATATCACCCCAACACACGGGTTTTCTACATCTCCTCTCATATAGCATCTCATAAGGGGGCATACCAATGCTGGCATGATAACTATTGTTATATGAGAACTCAGCTAACAGTAAGTGGTCATCCCAACTTCCTTCAAAATCAATGACACATGCCTGAAGCATATCTTCCAACATCTGAATGGTCCTTTCTGACTGACCATCCGTTTGAGGATGATAAGCCATGCTAATATGTAACATTGTCCCCATTGCATTGTGGAATTTCTTCCAAAATTTAGATGTAAACCAGGTGTCATGATCTAACACAATAGACACCGGCACACCATGACGAGATACAATCTCTTTAATGAACAGATCCGCCAACCACTCAGATGAATAAGTCTCGCGAATCGGTAGGAAGTGAGCACTCTTCGTTAAACGATCCACTATCATCCATATGGCATCGTACCCTCGCGCGGTACGCAGTAGCTTTGTAATAAAGTCCATGGTGATATGTTCCCACTTCCACTCCGGTATATCCAAAGGTTGGATCCTCCCTTACGGCTTTGGGTGCTCGGCCTTCACTTGAAAACAAGTAATGCACTTACTCACATACTCCACCACATCACGCTTTATACCCGGCCACCAATAATCTTTCTTCATGTGTTGGTACATCTTTGTAGCACCGGGATGAATAGAGGATCGTGTTTTATGGGCTTCATCAATAATCTTTACATGTAGATCCCCAAAATGAGGAATCCACATTCTTCCAAATCGGGTCCTGACACCGAGTGTGTTTTCACCTAATTCCACAACCAGATCTCTCATCCTTTCAGAGTTAAGATGATCTTCTTTCAACGCCCCATCTTGAAACTCCTTGACTTGCTTCATCACATCAAAGGTCATGATTAACTAGTAAGCTTTCACCTGAATCAGCTCGGGTCTTTTCTTTCGGCTAAGGGCATCCGCCACCACGTTGGCTTTGCCCGGATGGTAATGGATCTCGCAATCATAATCCTTTGTGAGCTCCAACCATCTCCTTTGCCTCATGTTCAAGTCCTTCTACTCGAAGAAATACTTTAAGCTCTTGTGATCATTAAATATGGTGCACTTCGTCCCATACAGGTAGTGCCTCCAAATCTTTAACGCAAAGACCACAGCTCCTAGCTCCAAGTCATGAGTAGGATAGTTAACCTCATGAACCTTCAACTATTAGGATGCATAGGCTATAACCTTTCCGCTCTACATTCACACACATCCCACCCCGAGTAGGAAGCATCTGAATAAACTACCAAATCTTCACTTCCATCGGGCAACGACAAAACAGGAGCTTGAGTCAACCTCGCCTTTAACCCCTTGAATGCCTTCTCGTGAGCTTGACCCCATACAAACTTTATATCCTTTTGGGTCAACTTGGTTAGTGGAGAAGAAAAATCTTAGAGAAGTCTTGAATGAACCTTCTGTAATAGCTCCCCAAACCCAAGAAACTACGAATCTCGGATGGCGTCTTTGGAGACTTCCATTGCATCACCGCCTCCACCTTTGTCAGGTCCACTATAATCCCTTCAGGATTCACCACGTGACCCAAGAACTGAACCTCGTGCAACCAAAATACGCACTTAGAGAACTTGGCGTACAACTTCTCTCTACTCAACGTCTCCAACACCTCTCGAATGTGATCGGCATGCTCCTCCTCGCTCTTCAAATAAATCAGGATATCATCGACAAACACAATCACTGATTGATCCAACATTGGCCGACACACTCGTTTCATCAAGTCCATAAAAGCAGCTGGCGCGTTGGTCAAACAAAATGACATAACAAGAAACACGTAGTGATCATAACGAGTGCGAAAAGCTATTTTATGAATATCCTGCCCTTCACCTTCAACTAATGGTAGCCAGATCAAAGGTCTATCCTCGAGAACCAACTGCCACCCTGAAGCTGATCAAACAGGTCATCAATTCTCGGTAAGGGGTACCGATTTTTCACTGACAGCTTATTCAACTCATGGTAGTCTATACACATCCTCATACTACCGTCTTTCTTCTTCACAAATAAGACTGGAGCAACCCAAGGTGAGATACTCGGTCTAATGAACCCCTTGTCCAGCAACTCTTGTAGTTGTTCCATCAACTCCTTCATCTCAGTTGGAGCCAACTGACACGGTGCCTTAGCTATAGGTTGGGCACCCGGTATCAAGTCAATCTGGAACTCAATCTCGTAGTCAGGTGGCACTCCTAGTAAGTCTTCGAGAAACACATCTGGAAAGTCACATACCACCGATATGTCGGTCAGTTGTGGTCTTGGCGTATCCATATGCTTCACGTAGACAAGTAGGCTAATCCACGCCTCATGCACTTTCCCACCACTGCCATCGACATCACCTTCGGAATCATTGTGACTCGATCACCGTAAACCGTCACCGAACTTCTATCAGGTGCCGTCAATCAGATCATCTTCTTGCGACACACAATGTTTGCCTCGTAGTCCGCCAACCAATCCATTCCTAGGACTACGTCAAACCCGCCTAAGGTCATCACAAATGGTCTAACAGGAAACTTGTGACCTTCTAGTTCTATATCACAACCTTCAATCATCTTTGAAATCCTAGTAGACTTACCTATGGTAGTTTCTACAACGAAGGGTGTATCTATATTCGTACTACTAATAGGCAATTTAGCACAGAAAGCAGCAGAAATAAAACTTTTACTAGCACCAGAACCATATAAAAAAGAGGCTAAAGTTTGTTTTACTAAAAACGTACTTGACACAACATCAGGGTCCATCCTACCTTCCTCCTACGTCACCGTGAATGCTCTGGCACTCGCCCTCTGCCCTTCTCCTCCAACCTTCTTCGCTCCTGAACCTTCAGCCCTCAGCTTATTGCAGTCCCTGCTCATGTATCCATTTTCTCCATAGTTGTAACACCTTACAACCCTGCATTCTCTCGCCATATGGCTAGGCTTCCCGCATTTAAAGCAAATGTTTTATCCCCACTTTCATTCTCCCGAATGCTCCTTCCCACACTTGCGACATCTCTTCAACCCTACACTAGATGTGACCACATGACGGTCATCCACCTGTGCCTTCTTGTTACTCGTCGGAGCACCACCCCGACCAAACCTTTTCCCATTCTAGTTCCGGTCACCACCACCTTTCTTGCTGCCTTCAACCACCACCACAGTTCTCTCATCATACAACCTCCCTGCCAAATCAACCACCAACCTAAACATGCTGGTCGGGCAGCAATCATGTGCCTGTGAATATCCACTAGCAAGCCCTGAATATACCTCTTAATCTTTCGTGCTGTAGGCGTCAATTGGTCTGCCACCAGCCGTGCCATCTCATTGAACTTGGTGGTGTACTGTAGATGTGTCATGATTCCCACCTCCAGCTGCAGGAACTCTCTCTCCACTGTGTCCATCTCTCAGTGAGGGCAGAACTCCTCAATCACCAGTCTCTTCAACTCTGCCCACTTTATCCTCCCTATCGCCCGACTACCCTCGGCTTGGACGATATTGTCCCACCAGCACAAAGCCGAGTCCATGAATGAATGGCAGCAAACTTCACCTTTTGGTCCTCTCGGCACTCGTTGATATTCAGTACAACTTCTGTCTCTCTCACCCATCGATGAGCAGCAGCAGTGCCATTACCATCGATGGTTGGTGGCTTGCACCTTTGAAATTCTCTATAATTACAGCCTCGTTCCCCCTCCGGCACAGGCTCTTCTTCTTCCTCCTCTTCCTTATCAGAGAGAACCATTTCAAGCTCAAGTTCTCCCGAGGACTTGTTTCTCTCATTTCTTCTCCTTCCTTTACGGCCTTTATCACTTTGGTCACCACAGACGTAGGATCGTTCGCATGACCTGATGCACCTCTTCCACAACAGCCTCCTTCAGTGAGGCTCTCAAGTTAGCACTCTCATCTCCGCCCTCTGGATGAGGGGTCTCGGGTTCTTCATGAACCACCTTTTCAACTTTAGGCCTTTCTCTTTTAGGCCGCGGCTCAACACCACGCACACCACGACCTCCACCCCTCGTAGCTTTCGATGATCTACCACCGGCCATCCTCTACACACACTATAAGATTCAAACACTAACACGGACATTCAAGGGAATCAGTTTATGTCAAGTACAGTAAGTCCTTAATTACAATGGCCAGTTATGATTAGCCACTTACTTTACTCTTCCTACCCCAAGCATTTCCTATCCTGACCACATCAGTATCTAAATCTACAAACAACACATAAACCACATAACATGCACACATAATGCCGATTAACATTAAGAAAATACCTGACGGCACGCAGCTACTCGGACTAGTATCCCTTCCCTTTCCGTCCCATTTTCAGTTTAAGTTTAGGTTTATTTTGGAAATCTACCCGTTTCACTTAAACTTTGGCTTTGATACCAACTTGTAAGGCCCCGATCCCGGGACACTCAGAGCTGGTCAATCATCACACATAAAACATAAATTTACATTTAACTTAAATAAACATTGCAGCGGAAACATTTAAAACGACATTTCATTTCATTATAAAAGCTTTTGCAAAATAATACATCGTTATCAAATTATAAAATACTTGTTGTATTACATCACAAAAGCATTATAAAAATGGATGTCATCCAAAAAGAGCCAAGTAGCCGCCCCATGCCATCCTCAACAATGCTTACTTGCCAAGTGGAAAATGCATAAAAGGTTAGTGTTGCTGAGTGAGTTCTAGTTCTATAAAAACAATACATTACCTTTCATTCGTTAAAACATTTCCTTACTATCGCACGTGATCACACATCATACATATATCAAGGTAATAGTTATTATCTTCATCAATTCGTGTCTTACATTTCGCACGTTTCGCACATTTCGCACATTTCGCACATTTCGCACGTTTCGCACATTTCGCACATTTATTATCTTTCACTTCCATCTAGGTCCTGTACTTAACCCCCCTCTAGAGCACCAAGAAATTTTATCTAGGGTTAAGCAACAAGAACCCCATATCGCACGTATGGAGTGGTCACTAGGACAGACTCCCCTTATGTGTGTGAACTCTTATGTGTTATCCAAAATCGCACGCTGTATGACACACAGTAATTAGGAAATCGCACGTATTGGAGCAGTCACCAAGACTGAATTCTTACTATGTGTATGAACCCTTATGAGCTAGCCAAAATTGCACGCTATAAATACACACACAATTGAGCTAACAACTCTCAATGAGTTGTGAACCTCCTTTCATTTGCTTGCAAGCCTTTCATACTTTCATTCATTCATTCATTCATTCATTCATTCATTCATGCATTCATTATTTCGTTCCTCTTCTCATTTTCTTCCACTTTACGTTACATCATACTTAATCTTTTCTTTCATTAACATTCAATGCAAAGCCACAGGAAGATAAACATACATAATCAGGAACATCAACAAGATCATGCAAATCTCCATACATATTAGCATGCGTACATGACATACATCACAAATACCATCATGCATAACATCATACATCATTCATGCCCATCACATCATCTTTGACCTCAAAAAGTCAACTTACATAGCCCCCAGAAACATCCCAAGTCAAAGCCTACTTTACATTTTTCCCCAAAAATTCAAAAAATATTCTAAGTCTTTAGGTGTATGAGCACTATGCAGGCGCATGAGCACTATGCAGGCGCATGGCCATTCTGACGCATGAGGAACACTTAGGAACACTTAGGCGCATGGCCATCAGCACTATCGGGGCGCATGAGCAACACTTAGCCTATCCTGGGCAAATTCTAAGTGCATGAGCACTATGCAGGCGCATGAGTGCTTAGGAGCATGAGCTATCCTGGGCGCATGAACACTTAGTGAAATTTTTTCCTATTTCTTGGCGCATGACCACTATATGGGCGCATGACCACTATATGGGCGCATGAGGTTTCGGGCATATGAGGACACTTGGGTAGATTTCCATACTAGGCGCATGAACCCTATTTGGGCGCATGAGTAGCCTATTTCATACTTAACCTTCATAATTCAGTCCCCAATCATGCTCAATCTTATTCTAAGCTTAAATCATGCATTCTAAGCCTTAGAAACATATTCATAATATCATCAAACATAAACATAGCCCAAATTCACACCCCCCCAAATCACACACATACACATACACATACGGGTACAATACCCACATTTATAAAAATGTACATACATGCATTTCCAGCCCCAAAATCAGTTAAAAACATTTAAAAAAGGGGTTCTAGAACTCACCTTAGCAGCCTCTTCAGGTAAGACTTTCTTCAAAACCCGATTGCTACAAGTTCTCATCTAGAAACCCACTTGAAACACATACCCGAACACATACAAACATACATAAGCACACACCCGAGGATAAAACCGGTTAAGAACATCAAAAACCATGAATTCGAACTTCTGCACTTGTTCTTCAAAAACCCGGAACTTTTTGCTTCTTTCTCTCTCAAAATCCCGAATGAAAAGGTGTAGGCAGACAACATGGGCGACCATCACCTTTTACACCCACTTTTCAAACATCTTGTTCTTTTTGACACATTAGGTCCCTATACTTGGGATTTATATCTTTTCTTTCTTATTCTTCACTTTATTCTTTTGTTTGAGCCTTCTAAGCAAATAACCGGGTGTTACATAAGTGTTCCCCATGCGTCTGAAAGGCCATGCGCCTAAGTGTTCCCCATGAGTCTGAAAGGCCATGCGCCTGCATAGTGCTCATGCGTCGGCATATTGCTCATGCGCCGGCATATTGCTCATGCGCCTAAGACCTAGATTATTTTTCTGATTTTTTTTGGAAAAATTAAAATGTAGCCTTTGACTTGGGAGGTTCCTGGGGGCTATGTAAGTTGACTTTTTGAAGTCATAGATGATGAGATGGGCGATGTATGATGAGGCATGTATGATGATGTATGATTGATGCTTATGCATGATGGTATGTATGATGAATGTTATGTATGTATGATGGTGCCTTGTATGGTGAAGTTTGTATGTTCATGTTGATGTTCCTTATTATGTATGATTACTTTCCCGTGACTTTACTTTGAATGTTATTGAAAGAAATGAAAAAGTATTATGTAACGTAAAGTGGAAGCTAATGAAAAGAGGAACGAAATAAAAGAATGCATGCATTAATGAAAGAGAGAAAGTTAAGAAAGGCTTGAAAGCAAAATGTATGGAGGTGCACAACTCTAAAATGTCGTAAGCTCAACTATGTGTGGTTTAGCTAACCCTTGAGGATACACGCAGGGGTCTAGTCTTTGTGACTGACCAGTGGTATAGTACATGGTTAATAGTGAATACTCACCCCGGTGCTGGTGCCAAGCTATGTGCGTTATAGAAGTCATTTATGATCTTCGGCCCAGTACCTACTATGTGCTTACGTTTGGGGTGTAGTATACAGTTGGGATCTTTGTCGCTTGCCCCGGTACTGGTGCCAAGCTATGTGCGTTATGGAAGTCATTTATGATCTTTGGCCCAGTACCCGCTTTGTGCTTACGTTTGGGGTATAGCTAATGACACTGATCCGGAAAGAGATAAAGAAAGAAAGTGATGAATAGTAAAGGAAGATAATAATGTTATTACCTATGTGTATGTACGATCTGTGATCATGTACGAAAATATAGTATGATTTGAAAGAAAGTAAAGAATGGATTTTAACGAAAGTCATGTATGTATTATTTTAAAACTAGAACTCACTCAGCAACGCTGACTTTTTTGTGTTTTCAGTTGGCAGGTAAAGATTGTTGAGGATGGCACGGGGCCTCTACTTAGCTCTTTTTGGATGGCATTCTTTTGTTTAATGTTTTTTCATTATAATGCGAACAAACGATGTTTTGTAACGAATGTTGTATTAACTTGCAAAAGCATTTATATTAGAATGAAAAGTTATTTTAATGTTTCCATTGCAATATTTTATTAAAGTTAATGTAATTATATGTTTTATATGCGATGATTGACCAGCTGTAAGCATTCCGGGAATAGGGACTTATAGTTTGAAAGTAAAAAGGAATACTACATTGCCTCTATCATCTATGTGCATTTTGCAAGTCCACTGTCTTATCATGCATCAAGTCACATAAGTTCTAAAACAAAAAGTCATATGGCCTGCACTCAGCAAATGAAATGGATTTTTATGTGAACTAACAATCTGATAGGCTTCAACATCTCACCAAGTTAGAAAATATGGGTTGCTGATGTCTGCATGCTTTTATTACACCAATATCTTGTTAACCACAATTAGGCAATTCTTAATTTTTTTGAAAACCTTGCTAAATACAATTCCTTTTGCTATCCTAGAATTAGACCATGACTAAGAACCCTTACTTCAAAAAAGGTAGGAATCAATTAGTATGCTTTTCGTTTTCATGTCTGATTGAATCGTTTATAAACATTTTTTAGTTATCCTTTTTTTTCTTTTTCTCACTCCTACACTTGGAATACATTGTCCATGATGTATGGTATTTAGGTTAAGTGTAGGATTTTTTAAATCAATTATCCAATCAATAAACACAATGACTTTTCAACCCAAACCGACCTAAACATAAAAATAAACACTCCCGCAAACAATAATAATAATAATAATAGTAGCACGACCAAATTGACAATAAAAACTAGTTAAACAAACACATCAAACATAAAGCATGAAAAAAAAAATTTGGGTTACTTCCCGATTAATGCTAAGTTTTAGGTCTTCAGCCAGAACATACCAGCGACCACTCATGGTGGTCAAGTAGGATGCTTGCCTCCAGTGTTATCCTAATGTATTTGCTTCTAATGATCCAGTAGGTCTTTAACTTCATTATATGTTGGCCTAAATATCAATGACTCCACTCAAGCATATATAGAATCAAGTGGATCACCAACCTTTTTCTTTATTTTAGGCTTCTTTTTTCTTTGTTTCCACCTTAATTATTTGATGTTTCTTTTCTTTTAAATCCATCATGTCCTTGAAGTTCACATGCTTGTCCTTGTCATACTAAAAACCATTCTCACAAGTGATGTCCGCTCTTACATATGAAATGTAAAGAGGAACACACATGTTAGTCATATCTACCTTAAAAATTTGGTCATTAACAAGATAACTAACTGACTTAGAAAATACATCAAAACATAACTTATGAGTTTCGTAGGTCAAGTCAATTGTTCCATCCCGACAGTTGATTTGAGCATTGGCAGTTGCTAAAAATTGGTCAACCAAAATGACCTTTGGTTACTCATTTGTCCTCACTGGTGCATAATCAAGCACCATAAAGTCCACTGGGTACTGAACTTATCCTAACTTTATTATAACATTCCTTACCATCACTCGAGGACATTTCTGAGTCATGTCAGCTAACACCATAACGGTGTTAACTTCCTCTAAAGAACTAAAGTCATACTGAGCATATAACATACCTAAAAAATACTAACAATTGCTTTATAATCTAAGAGTTCTCTTTTTATATTCAATTTCCCTACTTTGATTGGAATGATGGGTGCTCCTTGGTAACTATCTTCCACTGCATTGGCTTTCTCTTCCTTATCTATAACTTATTGTGGAATAAAAGTAAAGTCATTATCAATAATTTTAGAATCAGGAAGGATACTAACCGAATTGATGTGAAAATTTCTCATGTTTTCCTTGTTGGTTCTTTGATGTCGAGGATTGATCATGGTATCACTCGGTAGTTTCCTGGGGTTCCTCCTAATCTGGGCCACATCCTCAGCAAGTTGACCCATTTGTTTATTCAAAGCTTTGTAAGCCTTGTCTCTGATTTCAATTTCCCTCTTATTCTCTTGCATATTCTCTTTTATAATGTTCACAAAGCATCCAACTTTGCATTTGTAGAATTTTTGTTGACCCGCATGGTTGTAGCTCCCTTGATTTTTTTCCTTGAGAATACTTGAGCTCTGTTGTAGCTCCATTGACCCGCATGGATTTTCAGAAATTGCCGGTCTTAAATGGTTATCCATACGTCATACTTGAGCTCTTTGATGCCTTCTTGGATGATTTACATTATTATTAACCCTACCTTGTTATTGGTTTATAGGTGGTGCATTCCATCTATACTAATCATTCCCCCAATTGTTATTTCCATTGTTTCCATTACCTCCATCAAAATTCCCATCCCAAGCAACATAATTTGCACCACTATAAGGTTCTTCATTTTTATTCCATTCATCTTCATAATCTTCATCACCCGTGTGAACACTATGTATGCTCACATGATCAAAATCATCTTCTTGACTAAGGTTGTTTTGATTCATGTTATTGTTGGGTGGTGATTGATTCAGGTTGCTATTATGGTTGTTTTTTGGTGGTATGTCTGGATTTGGGTTTTGATTTTGGTTATTAGGAGGAGGGTTTGGTTTTTAAGGTGGTTGGTTATATGGGCTATCCATTTGGGTTGAATTAGATGAATTATTAGCTACTTGATCAATAGCTTGTGAAATTGATGTAGTTGGTAGCCCTGATTGATGCAAAAGACGATTATACCTTGTTGATTTCTCTTTCTTGTAGTTGTGAAATAGCTTGTGAAATTGATGTAGTTGGTAGTCCTGATTATACTGCAGGAGGTTCAGGTGTAAGATGATGATGAGGCTGAACATGAGACTGTTAGAAAGAGACTGAAGAACATGAGTAGGAGGTGATTGAAGCGGGATTTGTAAACTTGAAAATAAATATTGATACAGATTTGGTTGGTGAGGAGATAGTGAGAGAATCGGCTATAGAAGGTGCTCAGAAGACAGTTAAGAGGAGCATGATTAATGAGGAGGAGGTATTCTGAGCCCGAATACTATCAAGTTAATGAACAAAACCCTGACATATGTGGCCAAGAAGCACTCAAGTGATGGCAATGTGTTTGAGCTTGAAAAGGATGATTGGTTTGTGAAGGATAAAGAGAGAGAAGAGCTGACCCTATTTTTTCCAAATATACAAGGGGTTGAGCAGGAAAGAGGCAGATAAGAAAATCATAACAGGGCTAAAAATGTTCATGATCAAAAGGAGAGGTGGAAGGATATCATATCTACATAAAAGGAAGGCCTTCAGGAGGTTGGCTGAGATTCCCTTGATAGATTCCCACCTTAGTGAGCTTGCCAAACAGTTGGAAGAGGAGATTAAGTAGGGATGAAACAACAATTTTGAGTCCTTTGGATACATGAAGGCGGAAAGGAGGAGGTCCAAAAAGGACAAGGACTGGGAGATAGGAAAAGGGTGGATTGTTCTAAGGGTAAAGCCCCTAAAGACAGTGAGTAGAGTAAGGCTCCTTGATCCCCTCCCCCAAAGGCTTGAGAATTTTGAAAAGTGGTTTTACGATTACAACACGGGGGAGGTGGTGGTTAGGATTAAGGATGGAGCTGAACTGAGACTTTTTGATCTTATGGAAGTATTTTTGTTTTATGATTAAGATTTGTTGGTGTTGTGTAAAAACCACAATAAGGCTAGGACAGGGACAGAAACAAGGAAAGAGGCAATAATGTTTATGGAGGTTGCCAACAAAGCCTGAGGGGTTAGAGCTAAAGTGAGAGAGTTAGCTGAAAGGATTCGTGGGGCGAATGAGGTAAAGATGGATGTGCAGGATTTGGCTAGACAATTTGAAAGTGCTAGTGGCACATGGTGAAGATGTGATTGTAGGAAGAGCCGAAGATGAAGGCCGATCTAAGGCTGAAGAAGATACTAGAGCTCGTGCACCAAACGAAGATGATCCAGTCGGTGAGGTCCAACCTTGGGGGAGTATTGAAGATCAAGATTAGGTTGGACTCACCTTATATTACTTTTTGTTTATGTTTAAATTTAATAAATCAAATGTTAGTCTACTTTTGTAAGTATATTAGTTGTTTGAGTTTTGCTGCCTAGGGAAAATACAACCGAAATATAGTCAGCAGTCTTGTTTCAACCGGCGAAACTATGTTTCACAACCGGGCGGAACTAAGCTTGGGCATGATAGTTTCACTAACAGCGAAACTGTCAGTGAAACTATCAACTTTATATACATAATTCATTTCTTTCACTGTAATCAAGCTTGCAAAACCTAATTCGTTTGATCTTTGTTGCAAGTCTATTCTGTATGCTAGAATTTTAATGAAACATCATTGATCTCTTGTTATATTGATTGTTTTAGATTTGATTTGTTTATTATTGAATACTTTTGGTCTATGTTTCATCATCAATTGTTTCTATTATGAGTTTGTTATTGATATTGAATGATACATTCAATCAATTGTACTGTGATTTGATCTCTTAGGAGCAACATATACATAATTTGATAATAAAAGTTACTAAGTAGAAAATGCATGTAGATGCTGCTTATGAGAAATATGATAAAAAGTGTATAGAATTTGCTGAGTCATAGAGTACCGTGACTTTGTTAAAAAAGGATATTGAGTATTTTAAGAGTTCTACCCTTAAACTAAGTCACATTACAAATTATAACATTTCTAGTGTATCAAAAATATGACTTGGTTTCGATGTTATACTTCCTCTTATGAGTGGTAACCACACGCAGACACCCAAGCTTTCATGTCTACTTCAAAAAGCATACCTTATTAAGGTTTGCATGTTGATATAAAGGTATGGTATTAATTATTGATTCAAAGGACACATAATAAAAATCTATCCTTACAAGGATGAGGGTACGCGTCTTTTGAATTCCAAATTGGCAAAGCCAATTGTTGAACCTAAAAAAGGCTAAATAAAAGGTTGAACAAAAGGAAAAGTCAATGGTTGAATTGAAACATGTTAAAGTTCAAGTTTCTAAATGTGAACCGCATAAGGTTTAATAGAGTGATTGTTTGTCTAAGTCATACAAAATGAATAAACCAGAAAAAGAAAAGTTTTCATGTTTATGAAAACCTCCTAAAATGAAAAAAATAAATTTTTAAATGCTCAATCTAAACATGATTTAACTTTTTTAAAAGATGATAAAGAAATGGTTAAAACTCATAATCTTAAAAAGAATAGCTTCAAAAGGATAGTCGAAATGTCGATCAGTTTGGAAGGTTAAAGTTGGTCAAAATATATTTTTTTGGACAAGTCTTTATGCATAATGTGTATTTAATAAAATAATTATGATGTTAGTCGGTTATATTTGATTTATGTTGGTTTCTTCTATATCTAATAAGACCAAATATACTTACATCATAAAAAAAATTATGATGTTATGTAGTTACCACTCATAAGAGGAAATATAACATTGAAACAACTAATATACTTACAAAAGTAAACTAACCTTTGATCTATTACATTTAAATATAACAAAAACTAATATAAGCTGAGTCCAACCTAATCTTGATCTTCAATACCCCCCTAGGTTGGACCTCACCAACTAGATCATCTTCGTTTGCTGCACAAGCTCTAGTATCTTCTTCAAGCTTAGATCTGCCTTCAGCTTCGGCTCTTGCTGCAATCACATCTTCACCATGTGCACTAGCTCTTTCAAATTATGTGGTCAGATCCTGCACATCCATCCTTACCTCATTCAACTCACGAATCCTTTCAGCTAACTCTCTCACTTCAGCTCTAACCCATCGGGCTTTATTGGCAACCTCCATGAACATATTGCCTCTTTCCTCGTTTATGCCCCTGTCCTAGCCTTATTGTGGTTTTCACACAACACAAGCAAATCTTAATCATAAAACGAAAATACTTCCATAAGGTCAAAAAGTCTCAGTTCAACTCCATCCTTAATCCTAACCACCGCCTCCCCCGTCTTGTAATTGTAAAACCACTTTTCAAAATTCTCAAGCCTTTGGGGGAGGGGATCAAGGAGCCTTTCTCTACTCACTGTCTTCGGGGGCTTCACCCTTAGCACAATCCGCCCCTTTCCTGTCTCCCGGTCCTTGTCCATTTTAGACCTCCTCCTTTCCACTTTCATGTATCCAAAGGACTCAAAATTATCATTTCGTCCCTACTTAATATCCTCTTCCAACAGTTTGGCTCGCTCACTAAGGTGGGAATCTATCAAAGGAATCTCAGCTAACCTCCTGAGATCCCATTGAGGCAAGGTCTTGAACGCCTTCCTTCTATGTAGATATGATATCCTTCCACCTCTCTTTTTGATCATGAACATTTTTAGCCTTGTGTGGTATTTCTAGCTTATTATTTTCTTATCTGCCTCTTTCTTGCTCAACCCTTGTATATTCTAAAACATGGGGTTAGCTCTTCTATCTCTTTATCCTTCACAAACTAATCATCCTTTTCAAGCTCAAACACATCGCCATCAGTTGAGCGCTTCTTGGCCACATATGTCAGGGTGTCGTTCATCAACTTGATAGTATTCGGGCTCAGAATCATAATCCATTGACTGGTCATCATCCTCCTCCTTATTAATCATGCTCCTCTCAACTGTCTTCTTAGCACCTTCTACGGTTGACTCTCTCACTATCTCCTCACCAACCAAACCAGTATTAATATTTATTCCCAAGTTTACATATCTCGCTTCAATCACCTCCTCCTCATGTTCTTCAGTCTCTTTTCTAACAGTCTCATGTTTAGCCTCATCATCATCTTACACCTGAACCTCCTGCATGATCGTATGAGTGCATGGAATACAATTGAGTGAGCACCTCAAGACATGCCATTAAATCAATATCATTGCTAATGATGAAAGTGTTATAGATAATAACACTTTGAGATTTGATGTCTAGATGTAATTTTTATCCGTTTAAATTATTATTTAAAAGTGATTTGCACTTTACATTTTAATTTTGGTTGTATTATTATTTGTGTTCAAGATCTTAAGATAACGCATACAATATTCACAACGAAATAAATCAATTTCTATTATAATGTTCAAATTAATTTTGAGGGAAATAATTTTAAATATCAATGATATAACATTTATATAACATATACCTTTAAACGGATAGTGCAATAAGAGATTTGCATAGGAAACAATTTAAGAGTTGTTGAATTGTTTTAAGTGTCAAAGATGAGACATCAAATGTCATACCACATCATGAGATCGAAAATATGTAAGTGTATCATGAGATCAAAACTATGATAAGTGTACTAAGATTAAATACACAAGTATGAGATATATCGATAAACTTCATTTGAAATTATCCTAAAAATTCACAAGTGTGGATAAATCTACATATGAAAACAATATATGTTATCTTTAAGGAATTTAGCTAAATTCATTCTAAAAGATCTAAATGTAAATAAGTCTACATTTTAATATTGTTAGAGCTATGTAAAGGATTTTTCTTTCATTGGAAAAGTATACTAGTTATACATAGCTTAAAGGAAACAACAATACATATATGCCAATAACTCCAAGCAAGATTTATGAATTGCATATTATTCAGTATCAATGTGTTTGACTCTGTCTTAATGTAATATTGATAGTAGACGAATTTTATTTATCCTAATAGTGATAAATATGAATGAATTGAGACAAGAGTTATTACTAAGTCTTTATAAGTCAACGGGAAGATAGTGCCCTTTGCACTTCGCACACTCACACTGTTGTGCTTGAAAGTCGGTTAAGTAGTTTTGAAAGATGCTGAGATCTTGGTCTTAACACAATGCCAAGTACTGAGGTGTGTGTATGCTAGATTTGTACCGAGCTTGCCTTTGAGTTGCTACTAATATATTGTAGTAATATCGGGTTCTGGCAGATGCTACTAACTAGCTGCTACTGAGTTAGTGCTGAAGTGGCTACCGGGTCCATCGTTATGGCTGGTGACTTGCTTGTGGATGAAAGGTTTAAAAGAAAATAAGTTATGTTCCTAAACCGAATGATGATGAATAAGTCTTCTGATTTGTCTATAATAAGATAAGGATATGGACCAGGGATAGTGTGTTATTCCTTAAAGCTATAAAGGATCAAAATGATGCATCTTCTATTCACATACTAAAGTACTGTAGTCTAAAGTATGCTAGGCTAGTACTTATTAATTATGATGCTCTAAGAAGGTCAATTATGTATAGAAAAAGTTGAAAGATGATACTCATTCGGTACAAGGAGGTTGATATAACCTATGAAAAACTTAACTAACTAGATAATGTTATCTAGTTTACAAAGTCTAATGAGTAGGACTCAGTTTTCTAGGTTTGTTTGATATCAAACATCACCTTGAAATCAAATTGCAAGAAATGTGAGGGATAGGCCATTTTAGAAACAATCCTTCAGGGTATGCAAAAATGGTTTTATGATAAGTTTTCTCAAACCTATTCAGAAAGGGAGAACCTTTCATTACCCCATATGGATGTTATCCAGTAACACTTAAATATGGGGGTTTCTTTCATTTTAAAATAAATTGTTAGCAATATGGATTTTGGCAATCCAAAAATATTCCAAACCCATGATCTAATGTAGTACACAAAGGTCATAAGAAGTTTATGATAGACTCGGATTCTAATTGGCTAGATTTAAAATCTTGATAGATGTCTACTACCAAATACATAAAGAATATGTGATCGTCTTGAAATAAGAATTGGATTTTTCAATACACTTAGAAGTTTCACAATAGATATTATTAACTTATGAGTTAAGAACACATCATGAAAACTTATCAACTTGACAAAGTGATAGATAATAACTTTGGATCCAATAACATGTGGGTTGAAATGAGACAAGATAGAGAGGAATTGGACTAAAGCCTATAGGAAAAGAGGAATATAAGGTAAACCTAACATAGTTGACCGGAGATCCTAAGATCTAGGTTCAATTGGACAACTTAATCATATGACCAGGATAGCGATCCATGACCATAACGGATACAACAATGAGGGGATGTTCCCGACTAGGGAGAGTCTTGTGTGAATGTATATTATCGTCTACACAAAACGGGGTCTGTTCAAAGAAATCGCATCTACACACCACCAGTAGGCTAAATATGGTTTATAAAGGAAGGTTTAATAGGAACACATACCTATCCTGCAAGACTCAATTGTCAAGTTTTCATTGGGAATTTTGTGTGTTTTGATCGATCTCCATTCAGAAGGGGGGTTTTTGAAATTTTTGACATAAAATAATTATATTTTATTTTTTATATAAATATTTATTTATTTATTGGTTTAAGTTCTCATTTTATAACGAACTGTACCATGTCCAAACTGAATCTAAGATAAATTAGATATCGATGCTCAAAGTTGAGTGGTCGGAATAAAAAAAGTAAAACTTGGGTATTTATAGTAGGAAATTGTTGTAATTTCTTGTATAATGCTAATAAAGCCATGTATTGATTAACATGGATGTTTAATGTTTGGACCAAGTATTTTAATAAATGTTATGAATGTTTATTATGAATCATAATTTTTATTAAAATTGGCATTAATAAAATAAGAGTTTTAATTTGGTCTTATAAAACAATTCATAAATCAATTGGAAGTTTTGGTTATAAATCATAAATTCACATTAATGTGAAGTCTTTAGCATGATTATATAAACAAACTCATGATGAGAAAAGAAAAGAAGAAGAAATTTATTTCTTTAGTGCCTAAGTTTTATAGAAATTTTAAGATAAGCACTCTCTAAATTGTTCTTCCTATACTATTATCTTTATCTTTTTTTCGCATAACATCATAACACATATTTTATCCGGTGATCTCTTGTGCCTGAGGCACTCTCCGGTAGTACATAGTGCTTTTCTTGTTGTACCCTAGGAGACAGACGAGTTTTCTTAATTTGAGTAGAGACGCGAAATTTGATTTAAAGGACCCGTGTCTAACACGATCCTCAGCCACAACTGTCAATATTTTCTTTGTTAATTGTTGCAGTCAATGTGTATAATTGAAAATTCGAACGTGATGAAGACTCGTGTCAAGAATGTTATATGAAGACTCTTTGGAGTATATACTAAAGATGGATGTTCGAATCATGTTTGGTACATGTAACATCTCGTATTTTTATTAAATTAAAAGTTAACTTTGTTTATTCTTATAAGGGTCATTATTGACAATTATGAAATTCAAGTGCTTATTCTTTTTAGTTATCGCTAACTTTTAATATATGAAGGTTAAAAATAAAAAATATCAAATAATATTAATTATGTTAATATTAATAGGAGTACAAGTTATAATAACAATACTAATAATAATAACTCTAGCGATAATAGTAATAATACTATAAATAATAATAATAGTATCACTACTACTACTACTACTAATAATAATAATAATAATAATAATAATAATAATAATATTAATAATAATAATACTAATAATAATAATGAGAACTTAAAACAATTAAGTTAGGGGGTAAATTATTGTTTTTAAAAATTTAAATGCAAGTTTTGTGCTTAAAATAATAAAAACAAAACTGCAGGGACTAAACGTGAAAATTATTAAAAACCCAACCCCCACCCCATTTTTCTTCCCCGATTCTCCGGCCAGTCACCGGCCACCGCCGACCGACCTCCGACGGCCTTAAAAACTCACCAGAACCTTCGAAAAACGACTCTAAACCGTTCCAAACCTTTTCGTGTACATGATTCGAACCTAAACATAGCAATTAATCACCTTTAAATGTCGGTTACTAATCCTAATCGAGTGTATAACCGAAGTATTAAACCCCACAGCCGTTCGAGCCTTAAAAACCAATAATAACTCAATTAAATCAACATGAACGAACGTCTATCTACCTTTAATCGAATACAATAATCAATTTCACCTGAAACAACCGCAAACATCAAATTCAATCATCACCTTCATCGCGAGGCTGCAACATAGTCGAAACCCACCTCTGAGTGTTTTAAACTGAAATTGACAAGGGGCTTTGCATCAAGAACATCATCCGAAGCTATCCACTGAGTTATTTTGATTGTTTTCATCTATTTCTCATTTATTGATTCCACCTCGGTCGCGACCTTCATCCATCTTGTTCACCTTCAACTCAACTTCAAATCGGGTAATTAAACGCAACTACTTACTCGATTTCATATGGAGATCAAAACCCCTAACCTTTCGATCGATTACAACGTTCATATGGGGTTCAATTTGATTGAATATGTTTCTAGGGTTCTTAAGGTTTGGGGGTTTTTGTTTGAGTTTGTATTTAAGATTTAAAATGCGGTATCTATCGCGGCTGTAGCCTTGGTTCACTGGTTCAATGTTCACTTTCCCACTTAGAGGTCACGGGTTCGAACCCGGTGACCTCCAACATTTTTTTAGAGTGTTTTACAATTTCAAAAAAAAATACATATATATATATATATATATATATATATATATATATAAAATCTAAAAATTATAAAAAATCATTTTATAAACTTCATGTCTTTTTAAACCATTTAAATATTTTTCTGCAATTTGTGTATAAAAATATCCTTATATTTTATTTAAAATTCTAAAATTAATGTTATAGTTAGTATATATTAGAATTTAAATACTAGTTTATACAAAATTATTATTTCAACCATTGTTTGTTTAGGTTATCGATTAAATCGTTTCCATTTTTATTTGGTTACAATACCTTAATCAAAACTTATGAATAATACAAAATTTTTATAAATGTTATACTTACTTCATATATTACACAAAATGTAAATAATCATTTCTACGAAAATATAATTAGTTTTCGTTTGATAAATAAAACCCCAAATATCAAATTGAACCCTAGCCCATAATAATTCGTTGCACTCAATATTAAACTTTAACCTTGTGAATATATATGTATTTAGGTGCCTTGTGACGTTTCATCTTGGAACAACGTTTACTATTAATCTTATCAATCTTCATTCTTATACTTATTTCGTCATGTGAGTTTTCTTGCCCCTTTTTTTATGTTTTTTACAATATTTTGGGGTGAAACATGATACTTATACATCATACACTTATAAACGTTTGAGACTTGTAAAGCACTTGCAATTCATCTTTATATTTTGTCATGGTTATTTGTGTGTTGTAAGTGTTTATATGAGATACATAGTTTCTTTACAATCATTAACTATTGCTAGCCTGGCGACGTCTTAGATCTTTGGGCCTGACAAGCCTATTTGGTGCTAAAGCCGAGGTATTGCCGGCTCCTGATGACGTATGCTTGTTCATCATGGGAACCAATTACACTTAGCCAATCTTATATACTTGTAATCAAGTCGAGGTTTGGTTGTAACGATATGTGTTCTATAACCTTACTAACTTATGACCCATGACATGAATTGCTACTTGTAACTTTATCATATTATGTATGAAAACCTTGGAAACTCACCAACTATTTATAGTTGACCTTTTATTTTTATCATGTTTCAGAAAATCCCCAAGTTTAAAGTACACTTTTGAAGCTTGCAATAAAACTAGGACTTGGACCTAGTTTAATACATAAAATGTTATGTTATGTTTTGATTTATGTTTGAACTTATTTCACGTTTGTGACTTATGTTTGTGTATCATTTTGAAACTTATAATTTTAATATTTACATTAAATTATAGCGTTATGTGGTTCTGAACAATCTTAACCCTCACATCTCGACGTTTCTGCCGTCAAGGTTGGGGTGTGACAGTACATAAATATTGTTTATATTTATTTTCTAGTTGTATTTATAAATGCTATTGTATTTTAATATTTTTCATGACTAACGAGAGTACGTTAGAATTACTATTTTTTAATATAAAAGTAAACTTATTTTTTACTATACTAAAGTTCGTGAATCGAAAGAAATATAAGATACTGTTATTGTTGTACTGTTTTACTCATTTACAATGGATGAACCACACAATACATAGAGAATAATATTAGAAGCAATAAAGATGTGAATAGTCAATGAATAAGAAACAAAGCATCTCGATCTAACGTATAAAGAAATATTATATCTCTAACAAAGGTGGTTACACGATTAGTTGTGAACTATTTAATTTCCATCACATTTAGGATATCATCCATGTATCTTCGTATCACTTTTCCATGATATCATATTTAAAAACTTTTAAAGTAAGTAAATACAATATTCATCAATGACATCAACGGTACAAAAATATAAAAGATCCACCCTTTAATAAAATAACTCAAAAATGTATCTTATACAATCACTTGTACGAATTTATTCATATATAATTCGAAAATCATTGACCATGTTAATCATCATGGATAATGAAACATCAACCGAATATATATAAAATAATTAATAGACAACTCTAAACAATAATACTAAGACTACTCTTGTAAATTATTATTTGTATCTACTGTTCATTATCATTGTTTATACAAAATAAAACAAAAAAGAAATGAACGGAAGAATAATATGATATCTAAAATCCTGTTGTAGGTTCGAATAACTTTCCAAATCATGATTGAATAAATTAATCTTTGTATCACAGTTTTTCAATGCTACCGACACTCCAATGATTATATTTTCTAATTTATAATTTGAATTACCTAATATGAAAAAGGATAAAATACTCAAATTTCATTTGTCTTTTGTTACTTAGCCGGGCGATATATCCCCATCGCCTTTGCGTATATGGCCCCTGAAGGGTGTTAAACATTGTTATCTTGGGCGCTCACGAGCGTAAATAGGAATCGTTAGCGCCTTAGCGGCTTAACGAACGAGCATATAAAGATGGGCTTATGTGGTATGAGTTATATTAAAATTTTAAAAATGATGTTAAATTAAAAATATGATTGTTCAAATTCTAATATCCGATATTAAAAAAAAACAAATATATGGATATAGTGTCTTTAAATTACTATAAAAGAATTAAAACAAATAAAAGTATCTATTGAAATATATAATATAATATTCTAAAATGATAAAAGCTATAAACAATTTAAATTTTAAAATTTTTCTATTTAAATATAATATTTCGTGTTTGGATTGGGATTCTGTTATATTCTAAAATTACTATCCAGATTTGGATCTGGAAAATTGAACATCCGAACAAGAGCCGACCTCGAGAATTTCCGATAGACACTAAGCCCGAGACGAGAATGAAAAAATAGGTCTCTATAATATGACATTTAAAAAAGATTTAAACCAAATAACTTGTATACAACAAATTATAATACGACGATAATTGGTATAACAATTAACAAAACAAAAGTATTGTTACAAGATCTAATTTGCTTAAGCAAATAGTGAAGCTCTTTTAACGTTTTTGGAAGCAAAATTTTCTCAATAATTTGTTATACATGTACGTATACATGTACGCCTGCATGTACGCATGCATGTACGCCTGCACGTACGCATGCATGTACGCCTGCACGTACGCCTGCACGTACGCCTGCACGTACGCCTGCACGTACGCCTGCACGTACGCATGCACGTACGCATGCACGTACGCATGCACGTACGCATGCACGTACGCATGCACGTACGCATGCACGTACGCATGCACGTACGCATGCACGTACGCATGCACGTACGCATGCACGTACGCATGCACGTACGCATGCACGTACGCATGCACGTACGCATGCACGTACGCATGCACGTACGTATTCACATATAATAACCCTTACATGTACGTAACACTTACTTATACACTTTGTAATTCATACTTACATATATGTAACCCCTAGTTTTCATGATTGTTATTTATAACATGGTTTTCAAGGGATCTTTCCCATATACATATACATAATATATATATATATATATATATATATGTGTGTGTGTGTGTGTGTGTGTGTGTGTGTATGTGTGTGTGTGTGTTGTTAGATCAAGAAGAAGGCTGGTGCAACCAAAACCAAATCACTTAGATAATTTTGGTGCTACATGCAAAGGCTACCGAAGCTTAGCATGGAACTTTCGAAGATTGTAGAGTTCTTTCGAAGACAAAGTGAAAGATAAACTTCCAAAGACAAAACTCTACTTCCGAAGCAAAGAGCATGCTTTCGAAGATCAAGTCTTAGAAGAAAAACCTGAAGACTACTTCCGAAGTATGATGATAAGAAGAAGTCTCCAAGCATTGGAAGACGCAGTGTCTTCCGAAGTATAAGTGGCTTCGGAAGTACTTACTCTTCCGAAGCCATTTAACCTTCGGAAGACACTACTATGAACCAGTCGACACAAGTATGGTCTCTGACACTCCGCTGCAGACCTCTGATACTATATGGCATTTTCTCAAAGAGCCATGCAGTTGACCATACTTTATTCCACTGTTCACCTTTTTATGATAGTACAAGTTACCAAATTTAGTTGGTGACAAAAGGTAAGTCAGGGACATGTCCTGACTACCAAACTACCAGAAGGCATTTCCCTCAAAACCCAACTACCAGCAAGTTTGGGTTTGACAAGACCAAGGAAAAGTGTTACAACTGTAACCAACTGGGTCACTTTGCAAGGGAACACAAGGCTCCCAAGACCAATCCGGGAACCCCACAGGCCTCCACACATCCCTCAACCTCAAAGCCTGCTGAGAAGTCAACCGAAACAGGTGCACTGGCTCAAGAAGTTGACTGGAGCTTCATGGTACAGGATGTGACTCCTGCTCAAGCTCTTATGGCTGGAACAAACGATACTCACGTATATGAACATCTCTGCACTCCAGCCTGTATAGCTAAAGTTAAACTTTATCAAGATTACAATATGGAAATCAGATCTGATATTGAGTCTTTAAATATTTTAAAATCTGATTTTAAAAGAGCTGAATCTGACTACCAAAAGAAAATTGAGGAGTTAGAGAAAACTGTCTCTCTTAAAACATGAACATGCCAACTACAAGACCCAAATCAAGGATCTGATATCCAAACTGTCTGAGGCTCAAGCCCAGCTTGTCACTACTGAGGCTCAGGCCAAGAAGCATGTTATTTCTGAGCAAAACTTCCAAGTTATTCTTGCATCATCCTCCCATTCCAAACTCAGTTATCAGAACAAAGGAGGGTTGGGAACCATTGAAATTGCTCCACCACATTCCTATGAGTCTATCAGACAACCTAGATGTGGTACTGAGGAGCAAGAGGTTCCAACTGCTGACCCTTCCTCACCAGAGTTGAAGGATGAAACAATAATAGTGGCCACCATAGGGAAAGAATAGGTAGATGTACCCATCTCCTCCTGTGATGATCAAATCCTAACCACTAAGGCCAGAAGAAGCAGAGCTAAAGCTGCTAGAAGAATTGCCAAGAAGGTGGCTGAGTCCAAGCTGAAGATTGACCCAAAGCAGAAAGGTGTCTTTATCTCAGCTGGATTCCAAGTTGTAGAGATTAATGAAGAGGCTGATGCAACCTAAACATCTTTAGTCTTTCCTGCATGCTGCACAAGTGCATTGAAGTGGAATGCTTCGGAAGTTTCACATGTGCAACAGAAATACTCTAAGTGTGAAATCTTCCGAAGCCAAAACCAACATCTTCCGAAGCCAAAGATGAAGTCTTCCGAAGCCTCAGAGACAAAGTCTTCCGAAGCTTCAAGTTCATGAAGACAGATTCCTTCCGAAGACTTTTAGTAACATGCTTTATCCGATGTACTGTTCCATAAAGCTGGACACCTTTCCGCTGCAACTCTGCAAGTCACCAATTAACATGGTTTGGTGAAAAGGTCCATGCTTTTGGTAACTGTACATTGAGGTCTTGAGTCTATAACTTTCTACATTATGTACTTTATCCTTTTTGTAATAGATAAGGATGTGAGCTATGGCATGTCATAGTCACTAGTCAAAAGGCAATCTGCCCTTTGACTCTACAATCGATTTTATGTGTGTCTAGTCAATTGTATCCAGTTGGCTTTCAAAGTATACCCGGTTGTAGGATGTTGTATAAGTATCTCATGTTCTTGTATCTTTCGAATATGCTTTGTAACACTTGTAATAGAACATAGAGAAAGCAATATACTGCATTCTTGAAAACCATACACCTGTGTTCTTTATGTTCTGTCTCTTACATTACTTGTGTTCTTAGTGTCTTATCTTGGTTAATCCAGTTTACTGTTTGATTAAAGTTTGGTTAATCTCCTCTTTGTGTTGTTGTGTTGTAACTCACACTCTTCAACGATCATGCACAAGTGTTAGCTACTTCTGATTCAGGAAAGAAGTGTAATACCAGCACTCCTGTCCTGCCAAAGGATAAGAAGTTGAAGGGAAAAGTTGCAGATGACGAAAGAATCCCAAGAAACTGCAACCCTCTCATTCCCAAAAGACTAACATTGCATGCATAATGTGTGGTTTGCAAAACCACATGGTAAAAGATTGTTACTACAATCCTGCAAGCACACATTATGCAAATAATGTTAGAAAAGGAGTCAGGGAAGGTTTCACATTTGGACCCTATCAAACGGTTCAGGTGATGAAAAAAGGAAAGCTAGTTTCGAAAGCAAGGTTGCTTTCGGAAGAAACTCTTTCTTCCAAAGGGAAAATGGCTTCCGAAGCAAAAGCTACTAAGGTTCGCAAGAACAAGAAAGATCCCTTGAAACCATCCCAGAAGAAGACTGCTTCGGAAGAAAAGGTGGTGAAGGTTTCTTCCGAAAAGAAAGAAGCTTCAGAAGATGGCCATGGTTATTGCACCCTGAAAAGATCATACATGCCAACTTAATGGGTGAATTGATGATTGCTCAGCTGGAATCCCACAAGTCCAAGAAGAAATGCGGATGAAGATCTGCAAGGAACCGCATTAGTTAATGCGGAAGACATAACTTTGATGCGGACAAGTGTTTACTCTTCCACATTGACTAATGCGGAAGACATAATACTAATGCGGAAGAACAAAAGAAGATGCGGACAAGACTTTGCTCATCCGTATTGACAAATGCGGATGACTAACCAAATGCGCATAAGTATTTGTTCATCCGCATTAAACAATGCGGATGACCAACTTACTAATGCGGATGATCAAGTGGAGATGCTGATCAAGATTATCTCATCCGCATTTGTCAATGCGGATGAACAAGCAGAGATCCGGATCAAGACTTTGACTAGTTTCTGATGTAATAGGTCAGCGGTAGTTTAGTCATTTTGTAAAGGCATCTTGTCTGCCTATAAATAGAATAGTTGACCTCGTACTGAGGTGACGGATGATAGATAGAGAATTTTCGTTGTAATCATTCTCTGTAATTTATCAACTTTCATATATCAATACAAACAGCATTTATGAGTCTTTTTCTTGCTTTGAATGTTCTTTGATCATTTGTTTCCGCCACTCAATCATTGACTTGATTATCATATTCGATTCACAGTAAGAATATCACTCTTACTCAACCCCAGTCAATTGGTATCAGAGCTTTGGCTCTCGATTTTCTTTCAGATCCGCGCACAGACTGAATAGAATTCGATTGATCTGGTAATCAAGTTGCTAGTAGTGGATATCATCATCTCTACTTAGTAAACAGCAAGAATACTCCTGTCAAACAGCAAGAAAATCATTACAGAACTCATTCTGACCTCGAAAGAACTGCTTGAACAAGTTGGACTCATCAAACATAATCAATCTTAAAATCAACTAAATATATACTTATACACATCAACATGGATTCTAACAGTTACTCTGAACTTGGTTATACACCTAAACCTCCCATGCTTAAACACAAATCTGAGTTTAAACAGTGGAGAATAAGGTTTAGAAATTATATCACATGTGTAGATCCTGATTTTTGGATTTCAATATGTAAGGGTCCACACATCCCTGTTACTCTATCAACAGCTCAAGCTTCACTTTACAAGACTGCTAGAATACCTATTGAAGACTTAACTCTAGATGAAGATGACTATAAGAAAATCAAGATTGACCTCAAAGCACACTCAATCTTGACTCAAGCACTCAAGATGGATGTGTTGAAAAGATTGGAAAAGTATAGAACTGCTAAAGCTGTTTGGGATGCACTAAAAATTATGTGTGAAGGAAGCAGTGAGGTGGCTGAAATTAACAAAGACAAGCTGGTCAATCAGTATGAAACCTTCCACCACACAACGGAGAATCCATATCAAAACAACTGCACAAATTTGTACAGTTGGTGAATGACTTGGAAATCATGGGAGTTTGTTACAATATTAAAGAACTTAACAAGAAAATGCTTCACAGTCTCCCTGAAAGCTGGAAGCAAAATGTCACCATGCTGAAAAATACTCTTGATCTTGAGAGTACCACTCTAGACAATATGATAGCCAAGATTGAAGCTTTGGAACTTGATGAACGAAGCAGAAACCTGATTGGACCAAGAGTGATTGAGGCTTACAAATTTCCTTCAGAATCCCATTCTGTTGAAAATGCTTTCATCACTAAGGAAGATGATTTCATCTCATCAAGAGATCAAATGAACAATATTGGGTTCATTGCAACTCCACCATTCAATCATCCATCAACTTCATCACAAGCACCTAAAGTCTCCACTGCTCCTCAAACCTCTCCTGAAGACATAAGATCAGAAGAGCAAAAGGCAACTTACAATGCCTTTGTTGCAAGCTTTGAAGCCTACCTGGGAGGAAGACTCACTTCTGCCCACCTAATTCAGGAAGATTTGGAAGAAATGGATCCTGATGATGTTGAGAAAATGGATCTACAGTGGCAAATGGCAATGATTGCAATGAGAGCCAAGAAATTATTCAAAAAAGAAAGAAAGCTAAGCCTGAATGAGAACACAAAACTTGGATACGATAAATTCAAGGTGAAATGCTTTAACTGTGGCATGACTAGCCATTTCTCAAGAGAGTGCAATGCCCCCAAAAGAAACAACTATCAAAGGAACTCTCGAGGCCAATCATCATCACAGCCCAACTCAAGCTATCACTTCAACAATCAAAAACAGTATCATCATTCTCATTATCAACAAACATACCAGAATCAACCACAGCTGACAAATCAAGCCCATGCAAGCAGTCAGCCTTCTGCCAGTGCCCTTGTGATTAAACAAGATGGGATATGTGACTGGAGTGTGTATGCTGAGGAAGTCAAGCCTCAATTCCAGAATCATGCTCTTATGGCTCACATCAACGATGAACCATCTTCAATGGCTACTGAGGTAAAAACTAACCTTTGTAGTGAAAATGCATTAATGAATTACAAGAGTATAGGGAACACAACCATAAATTGGCAAATAAAATTAAAGAAGAAAAAATGAAGTCAGAAATGATGAAGAGAAAACTAAAAAGTTTTGAAATCAAAATCAAATCTCTTATTTCTGACATAGAAAAACTGCATGGTGAGAAATACACTCTTGCAGCTAAAAATGAGCTACTTACTGAAAAGTTAGCTCAAGCTAAAGCTCACCGATCTATGACTGAAATGAAACTTGAAAAGTTTCAAATGTCTTCAGTCAAGCTGCAAGAGATGCTGGATTCATAAAAGGATCCAAAGGACATGTTAGGGATTGGGTATAATTCATGTCCTCCACCATACAATGACAATTACACTATCATGCCTAACTCTGTCCCACTCTCTGAATCAACTAAACCTAAAACTATAGAACCTAAATCAGTAGTGAAACTAGTGACAAATCCTCAAAACAAACCTGATGTTTATTTTGAAACCAATGAGGATAAAATCAAGTTAGGTCACCCAATCAAAATCAAAGAGTGTTCAGACAAGACAGCGAGTGTCAAGAAACCATCAAGCCCTGTAAAAGCAATTGTACCTTTTATAAAATTCATACCATCTGTTTTACAAGGCAAAAAGAAATATGTCAAGACAGTGAAATCCACTACTGAGAGTAGTTCTGATAATGAGATTATATCTCCACAAAATTCAAGCAAATCAGAAAAGATTTCACTGAAAAAGAAACAAACTGTAAAACTGTGTTCAACACATAAAACTTCATTAGACCCTCAGTCATCAAGGTTAAGGCAGGGAGTTAGGTTTGATATCTGTAACAAGGAACATGTTGACCAGTTTGAGAAAGAAGTAAGAAATAGGTTGAAGAAACCAACGATTTCATTATTCATCTGAATCCTCAGTAGATGTTGATGAGATGACTCGACCAATTCATCATCAAAAATCTCCTAGAAAACCTCCATCCAAATCACAATTTAGAGGGAAATATTAGGAGGTGACTATCATGAATAGGAACGGGAAACCCAAGACCATCATGGCTCGGGTTCCTTATTCTAATTAGTTCTTTTTGCTTGTAGGTTCATCCACACAGGTCTAATAGCCTATGGTACGTAGACAGTGGATGCTCCCGACACATGACTGGAGATCGTTCCCTCCTTCATGATTTCAAGTACATACAAGGAACTACTGTGGCATTCGGTGGAGATTCAGAAGGTGGTAGAATTACAGGAGAAGGATCTGTGACATACGGGTTGCTGAGCTTTGACAGAGTGAATTACTGTGAACAACTGAATTTCAATCTGCTAAGTGTGTCTCAGATCTGCGACAAAAAATATTCCACTCACTTTACAGACACTCACTGCTACATTCTGAAACCTGGATTTCAGATCCCTGAAGAACGGGTTGTCTTAAAGACTCTGAAGAAGAATAATACATATGTCTTAAACCTGTGTTCTGCATCACCTAAGGAAGAAACATGTCTTTTGTCTAAAGCATCATTTGATGTCATAACTTTGGCATAGACGTTTGAGGCACATTAACTTTAAAAATATAAACAAGTTAGTCAAAGGAAACCATATCATTGGTCTCCCTAAAAAAGAATTCAATTTTGTTGATCAATGTTCAGCGTGCCTCAAAGGAAAACAACACAAATCGTCTCACAAAACCAAGCTGGTGAACACTAACAATACTTCATTGAAGTTACTTCACATGGATCTTTTTGGACCAACTCATGTAATGAGTATGGGAAAGAAACAGTATTGTTTAGTAATCATTGATGACTTTTCTCGATTCACATGGGTGTTCTTCCTACTTCATAAAAACGAAGCATCCCAAATCATTCAAGAATTTATCACTAAAATTGAAAATCAACTTGATCTTAAGGTCAAAATAATAAGAAGTGATAATGGTACAGAGTTCAAAAATGAAAATATGAGTTCCTTTTGTGCAACCAAAGGCATTGCTCATCAATTCATTGCAGCTAGAACTCCTCAACAAAATGGGGTAGCAGAAAGGCGAAATAGAACACTGATTGAAGCAGCAAGAACGATGCTAGCCGATTCTAAACTGCCAATCACCTTCTGGGCAGAAGCAGTTAACACATCGTGCTTTGTGCAAAATCGAACTCTGATTGTTAAAGAAAGTAACATGACACCTTATGAACTGATCTTTCATAGGAAACCATTTATTGGATTCCTTAAATCATTTGGTTGTCCAGTCTCAATATTAAACACCCGTGATCATTTGGGAAAATTTTCATCCAAGTCTGATGAAGGATTCTTTGTAGGTTATTCCTCTGTCTCAAAGGCTTATAGAGTGTTCAATCCTAGACTAATGTTCAATTCAAAGAACGTTCGTTTCCCAAATCTACAAATGGTCCTGACTGGTTGTTTGATATTGACACATTTACTAAATCATTTGACCAATTTCACTTCTCTGATGCAGGAAATATACATTCAGGTGATACTTCATCAACTGTAGAAAGAAGAGATAATTATCCATTGATTCCACCTACATTTGATGAACATATGAATGAAGATGTTCCTCTTCAACCTAATCCCATCAGACAACTATCACAAAACCTTAGTGTTTCTTCTGAAAAAGGTCCCATCCTGGTACCATCTCACTCAGATGACTTGTCAAATGAGACCAGAAATCAAAAATAGGTTTCTCATCCAGTAGAAACACAAGGTACATCAAATGATGCAAGCAACCTCAGTGCTACTGAAGATGTAGCAGTTACTGAAACAGAAGTTGACAATCTTCATAATTCAACAATAATACAAGATGAATGTGCTTCTGACCATAATGAACTGAATGTCTCCAATCTTGATGTAACTATTGCTAGTGACACCATTCCAACCACAAGAATACACAAGAATCATCAAGTAGAAACCATTATTGGTGATCTTATTGAGAGGGTGACTAGAAGCAATTCTAGTATTGCAAACACCTGTTTGTTCTCATGCTTTCTATGTCAAACAGTACCCAAAAACATCAAAGAGGCACTTCAAGACAATAGTTGGACTAAAGCAATGCAGGAAGAATTGCTCCAATTCAAGAAGCAAGAAGTATGGCAGCTGGTAGATCTTCCCGAAGGACAATACCCTATCGGTAGCAGATGGCTATACAAGAACAAGACTGATGATAGAGGGATAGTCATCAGAAATAAAGCAAGACTAGTGGCACAGGGATACACTCAGGAAGAAGGAATAGACTACGACGAAGTGTTTGATCCTGTTGCCAGACTAGAAGCAATCAGAATCTTTCTTGCATATTCTGCGTCCATGAAATTTATTGTTTATCAAATGGATGTAAAGTGTGCCTTCCTGTATGGAAAGATTGCTGAAGAAGTCTATATGAGTCAACCACCAGGCTTTGAAGATGCAGATTTCCCTCACCGAGTTTACAAGCTTGACAAAGCTCTGTATGGTCTTCATCAAGCACCAAGAAAGTGGTATGAGACTCTATCATCCTTTCTTCTTGAACATGGGTATGAAAGAGGAAAGATTGATCAGACTCTCTTCAGAAGAATAAGAGGAAAAGACATGTTGTTAGTCTAGATCTACGTGGATGACATTATATTTGGCTCGACAAACTAGCAACTCTGCAAAGAATTTGAAGACCTTATGCATTCAAAGTTCCAAATGAGTGCTATGGGGGAACTCACCTTCTTGCACACACCAATTTCTATTGACAACACAGCTGTTGTCTTTATAACTACTAATCCAGTTCAACACTAAAAAACAAAACATATTGAGATTAGATATCATTTTTGAGAGACTGTGCTGAAAAGGGTATTATCAAATTGATTCAAGTACCAACTGAAAATCAATTAGTTGATTTCTTTACCAAGGCATTTGAACCTAGTAGGTTGAATTTCTGGTTCAGTCAATTGGCATGATTAACCTTGAGTAAAAACTATGAAAAACATCAAAAACAATTTAAAACATCAGAATAACCACAAAAAATCAAGTTTAATGAAGAAAAGAATACTAAGGGAAATGATATAATTACAGTCGTTATATCATTCATTGTGCTTAATTTCAAAATGTAAAAGACTGAAATGAATTACCAGATATGTTGGTAGGCTCAACTTGGAAGAAAAGATACATGCAGTGATGAATTAAAGACATATTCAATTGTGAAACACTCATCACAAAGTACAGGTATGTATTGGCTTATCTGAATGCATGTGTGTGTAGTAGCCTAAACACACCAGGTAATGATACTTTATGAATCTCTTTCACCACATCATGTTTCATCTTTGTTTTGCTGAGCAAAGACCTTATGAAACTTGCACATAGTGCAGATGTCATGATCCAAAAGATTCCCAATGTGGAACACATCCAAAATTGGATGAATCAACAAAGTAATACATTCCAAGTGAATGGACAAAAGAATCCTATCATGGATCACCTTCGAAAGTGAAGTGAAAAGAATCCCAATATGGATCAACATGAAAAAGGATCAAATTAAAAGAATCCCAATGAGGATCAGTGAAAAGGAGATTTTATGACTTAAGTAACCTGGTAAGAAAATTTGTGAAAAAGTTCTACCATGTATTGTATAAGGAGGGTTGATCATTTCATGCTTATGTGTGTGAGGTACACATTGAATAATAAATCAATCAAAACATGATAAAAGTCATTTGCATCAAAATATCAACCATGTATGGGTTTTAGAGGACAAACATACCTTCAATCTTCAAGTTCATAATCATGTCCATTTAATCATAATGGATGCACAAGTGTAATGTAAGACTGATATGATCCCAACAAAGAGATTTTTCTCTTTATTATTAATATTAGTCAAAATAATATTCAAAAAGTTTTAAATCTTTAAAGTTTCTATCCAAATGTGGACATAAACTTTAGGGGTAGTAATTTAAAATTTTTGAGCAAGTCCAAATTTTTGTTTATTAACTTAATTTTGAAAATCAAAACAAAAAGAATTTTAGTTGATGTTGTTGAATAAGTCATACCATTATATCTCAGCTTATGCAGATTCTTAGAAGCATGATAAGTCCAAGATCTATCAAAATTGGGAAACTTGTATTAATTGTGACATACAAGTCAATCCAAGCAAGAATTGACAACTTGATGTCTTTGCACCAGTTGCAAGACTTGAGGCAGTTAGGATCTTCCTTGCTTATGTTGCATCCAAGGACTTCACTGTCTACCAACTTGATGTCAAGTGTGCTTTTCTATATGGGGATATAGATAGGGAAGTCTATGTATGCCAACCTTCAGGATTTTAAGACCCACAACACCCCAACTATGTGTGCAAATTAGATAAAGCTCTATATGAGCTACACCAAGCACCTAGGCTATGGTATGAGACTCTGTCTCAGTTTCTTCTGAAGAATGGCTACACTAGAGGTACCATTGATAAGACTCTCTTCATCAGAAAGTCTGGAAAGGACACTTTGCTTGTTCAAGTCTATGTTGATGACATCATATTTGGTTCTTCAAATGATCAAATGTGTAAGGACTTTGAGAGCATTATGAAGAAAAAATTTGAGATGAGTTATGGGAAAAATGGACTTTTTCCTTGGGATTCAAGTAAAGCAAATGAAGGAAGGGTTTTTCATTAATCAATCTAAGTATGTCTCTGACATCCAAGAAATATTTGAAATGAAAGATTGCAAGCCTGCCAAGACACCCATACCCAGAAACCACAATCTTTGTCCTGACCTTGAGGGGAGGATACTGATCAACATCAGTATAGGGAAATTATAAATTCTCTGATGTATCTCACAGCCAGTAAACCTAATATCATGTTTGCTACTTGTATCTGTGTAAGATATCAGGCTGCTCCAAAGGTGTCTCACCTAGCTGTTGTTAAGAGAATCCTCAGATACCTCAAAGGAGCACCGAAACTAGGTCTCTGGTATCCTAGAAACAGAGATTTTAATCTCTATGGATACTCTGATAGTGACTATGGTGGCTGCAACATTGACAAGAAATCAACATCAGGAGGATGTCAACTTCTTGGTGGAAGGACCATCTCATGGCAATGCAAGAAACAATCCTGTGTTTCTACATCAACTACTGAAGCTGAATACATTGTTGCTGCTAGCTACTGTGCTCAACTGCTATGGATTCAGAATCAGATGTTAGACTATAGATTCAACTTTATGAGTACTCTTATCCATATTAACAACAACAGTGCTATCTCCATTACTGAAAATCCGGTGAAGCACTCCAAGACAAAGCATATTGACATCAGGTACTATTTCATTAGAGATATTCATGAGAAAAATCTGATTAAACTAATCAAAGTTGACTCAAATGAACAATATGCTGATTTGTTCACCAAAGCTTTTGATGAACAAAGATTTAAGTATCTCATAACAGCTATTGGGATGATAAACATTGATTAGATCACCTCTTTTGAAAACCTTTTTAATATGTAATGTCTTATGTCAATACAGTTTAAGCCCTGTTACAAAAGGTCTTTCAGAAATTTTCTAAGTGTAAATTCCTTCCGAAGAGAAATTAACCCTCGGAAGTTATTTTCATATCTTTTGAAGCAAAATTTCTCAAAGGATAATTTTCTTCTTGGAAGAGTTTTTGGTCTCGGAAGAAGCGATTAATTGCGTATCAAATCTACTTCCGAGGCTTACACACTCTCCATTCGGAAAGCAGTCCTAACCTTCGGAAGCAAAGTTTTTGCTTCGGAAGTAAGAATTGCCTTCGGAAGACAAATTGCCTTCGGAAATATTTTACATTCGGAAGAAAGATTCTACTTTGTAACGTAAATCTCTTCGGCCCCACACTGTAAAAAGCAAAGATTTTGTTAATGATGTCAGATTATTTAACTAATTTTAACCTTACTGCGACTGTTAATTCATCCACTAAACCATCACATCACCTTATCCTTACCCCATTACCGCCTACCCTAGAAAATTTTCTCCTCTCCAACTTTACCCAAGCTCAAAATCATCCACATTCACCTTTCTCCAATGTCACTTAACCCTTAGCATAACCAAGTCGCACTTCTTGATTCATCAAGAGATGCTGACTTCTTAGAAATCATCTCATTTCTCACCCAATCATCTTACTACACAGCCCTTACCGTTAACCCCACTATTTACTCCAACCAAATGGCCGAATTTTAGGGAAACATTCAAGCCAAAACCCTAAATGGGATTCGTGTACTGAGGTCGAGCATTTGTGGACAGGAGTTGATCATCACTGAACAACTCATTAGGGAGCACCTAGAGCTTCATGATGAAGGAGCTCCTACTGAATTCCCTAAGGTAGATTTGGACAGCACTTACATCCTAATGGGATATGGTGGAGACATAAGCAGGTCAATAGTCTACAAGTTCAACTTCTCTTACACTTGGAAGTTCCTCCTGCATGTTGTTCTCCACTGTCTGTCTAACAAGTCTAAGGGATGGGATCAAACCCCATATGAACTAGGATGCTTAGTTCATGGACTGATGAGAGGCCTGCGATTCAATTACTCAAGATTTGTGTTCACCAATCTGATTGGGAATCTATAACGAGAAACATTTTTTATGTATCCCAGATTCATTCAACACATAATCAACTGTGAGTTGGACCTGAGTATGCTTGTCTGTGTAGCTGCTCTGAATGTCCCTCAGATGAGGCCCACTATCTTCAAGACTTTAAAGAAGGTGTCCACCAACTTTACTGGAAGGTAAACTACTCTGATTCTAGGTATGATTGAGCGCATAGCTCCTGGTGACATCCCTGTTCACCCCACAAGTGATGAACCGACACCAGCAACCTCCACCATAATGCCAACACTGCCTTCTCCACCCATCACCATCACTAACCAAAGACGCCCCAAACGAACCCTTGTTCAATCTACTCTGATTGAACAAGCCCATCCTGTTCAATCTAAAAAGACTAGAGTGGAAACATGGGCTCCCACTCAGTCTGAGGTCTCTCCATCCTTCTCTTTTGACCTTAATATGGGTTTTGAGTCTCCTCAGTCTCAAACCAGGAGCCCGACACCCAAACCAACAACCCTCAGGATGAGTATCTATACTCTTCTGAGCAGCCAACTAAGGACAGCCCTATAGGACCGGTGAAGGGGTCAGTTACAACACAACAACAAAAAGAGGAGATTAACTAGAACTTAATCAAATAGTAAGACTGGATTAACCACACTAAGATACTAAGAACACAAGTAATGTAAGAGACTGAACACAAGTGTTTAGTTTTCAAGAATGCAGTATATTGCTTTCTCTATGTTCTATTACAAGTGTTACAAAGCATAATGGAAAGATACAAGAATATGAGATACTTATACTACATCCTACAGCCGGCTATACTTTGAAAGCCAGCTGGATACAATTGACTAGACACAAAACAAAATCAATTGTAGAGTCAAAAGGCAGATTGCCTTTTGACTAGTGACTATGACATGCCATAGCTCACATCCTTATCTATTACAAAAAGGATAAAGTACATGAAGTAAAAAGTTACAGACTCAAGACCTCAATGTACAATTACCAAAAGCATGGACCTTTTCACCAACTCATGTAAGTTGGTGACCTTACAGAGGTGCAGCGGAAAGGTGTCCAGCTTTATGGAAAAGTACATCAGATAAAGCATGTGTTAAACGTCATCGGAAGAAATCTGTCTTCATGAGTTGAAGCTTCGGAAGACTTTGTCTCTGAGGCTTCAGAAGGCTTCATGTTTGGCTTCGGAAGATATTGGTCTTGGCTTTGGAAGATTTCACACCTAGAGTATTTTCTGTTGCATGTTTGAAACTTCCTAAGCATTCTTCTTCAACGCACTTGTGCAGCATGCAGGACAGATTTTGGATGTTTAGGTTGCATCAGCCTCTTCATTAATCTCTACAAGCCCCACCAAAGGCTCAATGCCTATAGACATTGACCAAGGTCCCGGGTCAGTAGGCTTAACCTCCCTATCTTTTACTGACCTTCTTTTCAAAACTGATGAAGAGATAACATCTCTCCATGGCAATGAAGTTGATCTACAACACCCTCTTCAAGATCAATAGAGCCCAGAGAAATCCCTTATCTCTAGCCCCCATCAGCAACCTATAACTGAGGTGAGTCCCACTGATGTGAAGGGGACTCATGCAGATTCAGCTGCCACTATAGAAGATGCCTCAATGGACCTTATGGACAGTGGTAGCATTTCTTAGACTGAATTTGCGGCAACCAAGCCTTTTGATGACTCTGACAGAGACATCATTGAGCACGGGAAACCAGGGTGCCAGGAAACCACATCTGGTGGGAGGCAGAACATACTAGGTATGTTACCTCATCTCCCCGTGATTCTTCAAAAGAAGATAAGGGAAGTATGAACTCCTCATTAAAGACCTTCTATCTAAAGTCTCAAACCTTGAATTCTTGGTTAAGACTTTAGAAGCAAGGTCCACCACTCAGCAACTTGAGATTGACAATCTCAAGGCCAAACTAGCTGAGAAACAGATAGAGAGGTTGTTAGGCATGTACCTCTTCAGGTCTCATTGAATTCTTCCTCCAGCTCATCTAGCTCTCAAGATGATGCTACCAAATAGGGGGAGAATGTTCAGAGACAAACATTTGAGGACCCACAGATTCATACTTCAACCTCAACATCTTCTACTCTTTTCATCACTTTGTCTGAGCCATCTCAAGTTGTACTTCGAATCGACCCAAAGATGCTCAGAGATCTCTACAGACTCTTCACCAAGTTTCTGTTAAGATCCTCTATTGATCAGCCAAGCCTAGATGCTACAATGATTTACTTTGGAGCTAAAGAGCTTCAGAGGCTAAATGCACCTTCCACCACTGTGGAAGAAGTTGTCAACCTAAGGTCCACATGGAACCTAAGATTCATTTCGAAGGGGAAATGGGGACTGATGGCCCAGCAACTAAAACAGCCAGGACAGAATCTGCATTTCCTCAAACTTCCGAAGCTGAAATGGAAGCTGCGGAAGGACTGTTCAAGATGTCCGAGGAACTGATTATCACAGATGCAATCCTAGAAATAACATCTGAGGTGAACAGTGAGGAGTTTTTGAATCTACCTCTTTCCCAGACACCCTCTTTGTCTCTCTCACAATCAAAATCCACACTCCAAGAACCACCATAGTCAGGCTCTTCAAAATATAACAAAGGGAAAAGGAAGATGACTGCGGAAGAACTTAAGGAAGAGAAGGTTGAGAAATTAAAGAAGAAAGGAAGACTTCCAACTGAAAAGTTGCTAGCTACTAGTACAAAAGCAGCTGCAGCCAATCAGGAGGCTGCCAATAATAAAAGGAGAGAAGAGATAATTGATCAGCTCATCCAATTGGGAGCTTCCAATAAGAAACACTCCTGCTACTACTAAAGGAGTTGGTGGAACTGGAAAAGGCAACCAGACTACAACTTGAGAAACAATAAGAAGTAGCCAGGTTGGCCTTAGAGAAAGAGAAAGAAGTAGAACAGAAGGAGGCCGACTTGCAGCAGAGGAGAGACAAGATAGAGTTCCTAATCTCCAGAGGCTTCAATCTTCAAGAACTCTCTCCACACGATAATGAAACAATCCTTTGGCTCGACAACAAAGACCAGGATCAAATGGAGAAAGAGAGAAGAAAGGCTGCAAGAGAAAAGCTAAAGGAAAGGAAGAAGAAGGAGGAAGAAGCAAGACCACTGCAACGAGGAAGCTCAGCGAAAAGGCCTGGATGAAGGACTATCTCCGGGCTCATGGCTTCTCTGGAAGGCAGGTGGGTCCTATGTCAGAGAGGACACTCCAACGGATTGTCAATGAAATCAAGGATAACATCCGATTGGGAAAGAGAAAAGAGATGTACAAAAGGGTAAAGGGGATGACCTTCACTGTAACTACTCAACCTCAACCTGATCCCTCACCCTTACCCTTCACCATCAAGACTAAGCCCTTCACCCCTGAACCCACATCCTTACCCTTACCCTTCTCATCACCTCAACCACCTAAACTTCCCATTCTTCAACCAAAAACACTTCCCAGAACCTCTGAACCACAACCTACCCAACAACCATCCCCTCAGCCTTCTCAACATCTCTCTCTTGAGGAGTTCAAGGTAATCAAGACCATGCTCATCAACTGCACAACTTTGAGCGAAGTCTCATGTGATGAAGATTCTGTCATTACCACCTATGTTGATGGATCTTCTTGTTTCCTCACAAGAGATCAATTCCTTGATTTACCTAGAGGAGCATTGGACCAAGCAGCTAGACTTCTAGGTCTCAACTCAGATTGACTGAATAACGAAGAGAAGAAACTTAGAAGGAAACTGGTGACTCTGTTGGATACTAAGAAAGAGGACAAAATTCCCAGTCAGTCTCTTGTGCCTAGAAAAGGAATAATCCGGTGGAAGTTTGATGAAACTTCTCACAACTTTGTTGTTGAGAGGGAGAATGGTGAAATCAACAGACTTAATGCAACCTCTCTGTTACACTCCAATAGATTTGATAATGTTGAGTTAGCAGAGAAGCCATTCTCCACCCCCTCAGACTCTAAAGCTGCTACACTCATCAGAAATCATCTCAGTAGTCTTCATCTAGCTAAGCTAACTGCAAAGGCCAAGATTGAAGAAGAGTTGAGATTGAGAAGATAGGAAGAAGAGTTGAGATTAAGAAGACAGGAAGACAAGGAAAGACCTCCTGCCAAAGGCACTGCCTTTCTACAGATGGTAGAGGGTCCTGAATTGGAACCTATAATTAGATGGGAATATGATTACAATTCCCATCAATTAACTCTTTTCAGAGGGCAATAACAGAGGGTACATATCATCCAAAGTGACAGACTGGACTTTATGTCTACCAAGGATTTGTATAAACTTCTCAGCACCATATTAGGGAAGAACAAGGAAACAGATAAATATCTACTCTCCTTGGTACTGAAAGTTTTGAGAAGCAGAAACAAGTGAGGGTTTTGGTAGCATCAGCCTAGGGGGAGTTTGTTAGATCAAGAAGAAGGCTGGTGCAACCAAAACCAAATCACTTAGATAATTTTGGTGCTACATGCAAAGGCTTCCGAAGCTTAGCATGGAACTTCTGAAGGTTGTAGAGTTCTTCCAAAGATAAAGTGAAAGATCAGCTTCCGAAGACAGAACTCTACTTCCAAAGTCAAGAGCATGCTTCTGAAGGTTAAGTCTTAGAAAAGCAATCAGAAGACTACTTCCGAAGTATGAAGAAAAGAAGAAGTTCCCAAGCCTTGGAAGAAGCAGCCTCTTCTGAAGTATAAGTGGCTTCGGAAGTACTTGTTCTTTCGAAGCCATTTAACCTTTGCAAGACACTGCTATAACCAGTGGACACAAGTATGGTCTCTGACACTCCGCTGCAGACTTCTGATACAACATGGCTTCTTCCCAAAGAGTCATGTTGTTGACCATACTTTATTCCACTGTTTACCTTTCATGATAGTACATGTTACCAACTTTAGTTGGTGACAAAAGGTAAGTCAAGGACATGTCCTGACTACCAAATCTCAGATAAGACTTTATCCGAGATACCTTAAACTATAGTCTTGTAGTATAGGCTTTAGTTATAGGATCCCAGCTGGTATCAAAGTATATCCGGCTGTAGGTAGTATTATACATAGTTTCTCATTGTAACTCGAAAAGATAAGCTTGTAAGAGTCTTGTAATATTAGAGTTGAGAAGCAATATATGCAAGTACCTTGAAAATTACTTTCTGTGTTATGTATTACTTACTATATTGGGATCAACTCTTATTGACTCTATCTTTGTCTGAGTGTTGTTCAAGTGAGTTTGAAAGAAAAACTAAGTGTTAAGTGACCCTTAACCGATCCTGCAATTGGTATCAGAGCTTCTTAGGCTCTGATTACGTGATCTAACCATCATGTAAAGAAAGTTTCATTTTCAAGTTTATTTATTTATTCTAATGAATCATATGAATTAGAAGTATAGTTTAATTGTTTTATTTAATTTCCATTTATTAAATCATTTAAACAGTTTATGATAATTTTTATACTTTATAAAGTAAAGAGTAACAATTTATATAGTCTTAATTGTTCTTTATGAGTTAATATAAAAAGAATAAATATATTCTAAAGTTTCTACAAACTTATAAAGTATATAAGTTTATAAAGTTTAATCTTAAACTTATGAGGTTTTATATATCATTTATGAGTTCGAATTATTATATAAAAAAATTAGACTTTAAATTTCTAGGAGAATTATAAAGATAATTAAATATATAAACACAATTATTATTAACCATATTAATAATTAAATAATAAATATTTGGAAAGATTTTTAATTTTTATAATGTTTTTATAAATATATAAATGGAATAATCATTTAAAGTTTGGATTTTACAAAGTATAGGGTTGGAAATGTAATTATTAAAACTTTGTTTTAAAAGTTTTGGTCATAAAATAATAAGCTAATAAAAGCACAGGGACCAAAAGTATAACTTTCATTTAAAGCAACCCAACCCCCATCCCCGTCGAACTCCACTATTCTGGCCACCTCCTCCGACCGAGCTCCGGTGAGTCTCACACACCTAAAATGCTCTGATAAAACGCATTAAACCATATTAAACATCTCTTGAAACCATTTCGAACTAAAGATCTGTTTCAATTCGAATAAATTGGCTATTATCGTGACCAAACTCGAAACCGAAATTGCATTAATAAAATTGAAACCAATTGATCTGAATAGGATAATTGAGCCTTTACAATCGAGGAAAACAATGGAATTGATCCTTGAAACTATACCAACATCCAAATTCATCTGGAAATCCCTCAAACACCCCTATGAACCATCACACTTCGACCGACCTGCAACTTAGTCGAGCTACATCTCTGGGGCACTTTAGATCAAAATTGGTTGAGGGCTAATACTCATTACCACCGCTAGAAGCTTTTCATTTGACCAATGGAACCAACAGCATCATCAACATCTCGATCAAACGCTATTCTTGGTCACGACTCGTCTACAACCTAAGATCATTAATTCAAACTTAATCACGTAAGTTACACACATAATCATACTCGTTTTAACATGAGGAGTCAAAACCCTATGATTGCTTTCGTTAACAACATCATTTAGATGTTCAATTTGATCAGAATCGAAACTAGGTTTCATTCGATTTAGGGGTTGTTTTGTAACATTGTTTTTAACATTTCGGATCCGTGATATGCCACGGTTGTGACCCTGGTTTACTAGTTACATACTCACATTCTGAACTTGAGGACCCGGGTTCGAACCTGGACACCCTCAACATATTTTTTTAGGCCTTTGCACCCTTTAAAAAAAATATATAAAATTTCTAAAAAGTATAAAAATTAGTTTTGCAAACTTTGTTTATTTTTAAGTTATTTTATTATTTCTTTAAATCTATCACTTTAAATACTTTAACATTTTTTTATAAAACATTATGCTTTGATTATCGATTAATCATGATAATTGTAGAATTTATATACATTTTATAATTATATTTCACAAATTATATATATATATATATATATTATATATATATATATATATATATATATATATATATATATGATTTCACTAACTACTAAAAACCCACCCAATTCTTATTAAAACCCTAGTTCCCGCTAAATCGTTAATCTTATTATTAACCTTAATCTTGTAATATATATGTTTAGATACCTTGTAAAGGAATTCATTCGAACATCTTTTAATTCTTATTAATCATCTTATATACATATACGTCATGTGAGTTTCCCATGTGAGTTCTCCATGCCCCTTTTACTTTATTTCACACCTTTTGGGGTGAAACATGTTAACTTTATAAACTTACACTTGTAAATATCTTGATACTTGTAAATATACATGCAATTCATATTTACCTTTTTGTCATGGTTATTGGTATTATTGTGATTGTTATATGAGATACATTATATGTTGACAATCATTAACTATTGTTAGCCTAGTACGTCATAGATCTATGGGTCTGACAAGCCTATTTGGTGCTAAAGCCGATGTATTGCCGGCTCCTGATGACGTATGACTTGTTCATCATGGGAACCAAGTACACTTAGCTACTCGTTATAAACTTGTAATCTTAATGTTCGTCGATGTTTGATTGTAGCTATATGTGTTCTATAAACTTGCATAATTCATAACCATTAACATGAATTGCTACTTGTAAATCTTTTTATATACATACGTATGCTTAACCCATGGAAACTCACTAACTTTTAAAGTTGACCCTTTATTTTTAACATGTTTCATGATTGCTAATTGAGGAACTCTATTTTCTCATATAGGACTTGGACTTAGTTTAATTAAACATCTTATGTTGTTGTTTATATCTTGTGGTTTTGTAATGACATAATTATTGTAGATACATGTGTCCCTAGTTTCTGAACTGAATGTAATATGTTTTTATTGTATTACACATATGTAATTGTACGGGTACATAATGAAATACAATATGTGGTTGTGCTTATAATGTTGAATATTTCATTGGTTGGTATGTAATAACGCTTATTGAACTAACTATATAGGTTGTGGTTGTTGAATAATATCTAAATCAATTCATAATTATGAAACATTTCAAACTTAATAATGTGAAGTTCTCATGCAATTGGCCCATGCTAATGGACCATACGCATGAACAACTTCATGCAAATGAACCAGTCGTACGAATGAACCAGGAGATTGGATCAGTTGCATGATTGTAACATGAGATTGACTCAGTCGCACGACTGAACACTTAGTCATGCGAATAGATCAACCGCATGACTCAATCGCACGACTGAACCATGCAAATGGTCCAGTCGCATGATTGAGAAACCCTAACCTATAAATACCACTTAAATCGTGGAAACACTAGACACTTTGAATATTTCGATACCCAGACATACCCTAGCCATCCAGAGACTTCTAATAACCTGTTCCAACTTCAAAGATTGCAGTAGATCAATTTCTAATCGTTCTTGACGTTTAGATTCATCTTTAATTGATTCTACGTGCGTTCTCACTGATTGGATCGTCAATCAAATAGGATTCCGCATTATTTGATTCGGTATACACGTAAATATGTTAGTATTCGTCCAGTACACGATCCCGACAAGTGGTATCAGAGCCTTGGCTCTAGATTTACGTGTGATTCAATCGTTTGATATAAAAATTGTGTTTTTACTCACAAAAACTCAATCTTTTGTGTCAAATCGGGTTTTAGACGTATCCTGATCGTAAAGTTAAGTTTTTTCTGGCATACGGCAATTAGGGTTAACAAGAAATTCGTGTTTTTGCATTCAAACACCTTAAACCTACGAATTTTCGAAATCCAGCAGGCCCAGTCGCACGATTGACTCAATTGCATGACTGAGTTCATACGCATTCCCCATAGGCACGATTGGACTCATTCATACTTCCATTCGTACGACTGAGAAGCCTATTCGCATTGTTCAACCGCATTAGTTCATGCGGCCGACTAAGTCATCCGCACTGTTTCAGTCGCACAATTGAACCATCCGCATAGGTCATTCGCTCGAATAGCCCAATCGCACACTTTCATTCACACTAACATAAAAATTTGGTTTAAAGTTAAAGTTAATAGCAATGGAAGACCAATACTCAGCATTCACAACAGGGAGAGACTCACGTATACAAAACTTACTGCTACTGGAGAATGAAGTGGGGAATCACAACAAGCCCCCAAAGCTAATCACGTTAGACGAATACCCACAATGGAAGCAACGTTTCGAGATCTACATAAATGGAGTAGATCCCAATCTGTGGGAGTCTATAGAGACGGGGTACAACATGCATGTAGGAGTTGATGGTGTCAAACTCACACTTGGTGGCATGACTGATGGACAAAAGGTCAAATACAATGCTGAAAAGAAAGTTTATGCTTTGCTTGCACAATCAATTCCGAAGGATATTTTCCACCAATTCTCGAATATACACAAGCAAAGAAACTATGGGATGCATTGGAGAAAAAGTATGACGAAAACGCATCATTGAAGGCCATAAAGGCTAAGGCTTTAAAGGAGTTTGACAACTTCTCCTTGATGGGGAAAAGAATGCCTAGATGATGTTATCGATAGGTTCTACCACTTGATGAGTGAGATGCACACTCATGGAGTATCGACGTCAATGGAGGACAAAGTATCCAACTTTGCAGATGGGCTGCCAGAGAAATGGGTGTCATTTGTCTCTAATCTCAGACAAAATGGTATGCTAACGAAGTTAGATATCAATGACTTAATTTTGAAGCTGAGAGACGAAAAGCTGAGGATGAAGTACAGAGCTCAAAAATCTTCTTATGATCAGAATCATGCACTGTACAACGCGACTCCTCAAGCCAAAACATCCAGAGCACCTCTTCAGATAGCTTTTGTATCAAGCTCGTCTGGTCCTTCACCAGCCTCTACTTCAGGGTCAGAAATGTCAGGGTCGTCTGGTACCAAATACATTTCACCTGAAGCAAATGCAGCAAAGCTGAAGACTGAGAACTTCAGCAATATGACAGTTGAGGTAGCTAAAGAGCACATGGATCTCTTAGCTGCGGTAGTCCATTCCTATGATGGACTAATTGCTGGTAAATTTGGAACTACCATCTAGCAGATGAGGATTATGAGCAGGTGGATGAGATAGAGCTAGAGTGGATGGACATAATGTGGGCCTTAGCACGTGCTGTCCAGAGAGCTAAGAAGTTTGTCAAAAAGACCAGACAAACTTTGATTGCAACTAAGGACACTACCTTCGGCTTTGATGAAACCAAGGTAACTTGCTTCAATTCCGGTAAGAAAGGGCACTTCAAAAGGGAGTGTATGAAGCCAAAGAAGACTGGCAATGGGAATCATTTCTCCTCCTTCAATCGTCAGGATAAACCCACTAGCAGTCCTACTTCATCAAGCAAGGATCCCAAAGCCTTGACTGCTCATGATGATGAAGGACAGGACTGGAGCTTTCGATTTGTCTCACTGAGAGAATCTAATATCGCTAGTGTGGAGGATATAGATGATGACTCTACTAGTGATGGAGATATTGCAGTCGAACTCGCGATGTCAAACTCAAAAGAAACTGCACCAGTGGTTAACTACCTGCCTGAAGAAGGAAAACTGCAACAACGTCAGAATCACCAGCTCCAGAAACACCAGACTCTGCATTGATGGCTGGTTCATCAGAACCCGCTCAGGTAAGTACTACTGACCAACTTTTTAATTATCATGCTTGTTCTGATTGTAATAAATTTAGGGAAAGCATTGATTTAAAATTTGCTAGGTTATTAGATCATAATGATAACTTAGTAAAGGACTTGGAACTGTGCCTAAGGCTAACAGAGTGTAAAACAAAATAAGCATAGTTACATAGAAAAGATAGACCTTTTGAACAAACAGCTTAGGGAAACAAAAGTTGTAGCCTTTAACCAAGCTAATGACATTAGGTACTATCTAAACTCCCTAGAGGACACTAAGAAACAAAAGGCAGTTTTAGAAGTAGAAGTTAATTCCCTAAAACAAAAACTGCATAGTTGGACTAGTTCTTCACACATAGTCCAAAAATTAGTGAGAGAATGTAATAATGGGGAGGGTTTGGGTTATGAAGTGGTTCCACCACCACATGAGACCTTGATGAACACTAAAAGTAAACCAATTAATAACAATTCAATCAAGGATCATGTGGTGTCTACTCCTCTTGTAAGTGATCCAGATTCCACAAGTTCATCAAATGAATCAGTACTAAACAAAAGGAGGCCACTTCAAAGGAAAAAGATAAAATGCCTTGTGTTAATCTGGACAAAGAGTTTGAAAAGGTTAGTATAAAGTCTAGTTCAACAACTATCAAATCTGAACCTAAAAAGACCAGTAATGTTAACCAATCACGTGCATCATGTCAAAGTCCAGAAAATAGAAAAGAAAAAGATGTCAAAAATGTTAAAGCATCTAAATTTACTAAACCAGAAAAAACATCTAAACAAGCAGAGTCAAAACCCAAACTAAGGTCACCCGGGTGTCACATACATCTCCACAAAAACAGTTAAATCGTAAAGTCAAAAGCAGATCTTCCTACAGTTGTGGAGAGTATGGACACATTGCGTCTCACTGTCCTTACTATCAGACACCAAGGAGGAAAGTTGACCTTCCTAAAAAAAACCTAGCTCTTTTAAGTGGAACTCAGTGACGCCACCTAAAAGAGATAGTGAACCTAAAGTTCAACACATTAGCCAATCGTCTGTTTATCACAAACAGGCCTTACACAAATTTGGCTTATGGAAAGAAAAGTCAACCTCATTGTCTGATAATGAGACCAAGAAGACATCTGAGCTTCCCTCACCCTCGAACGGTCAATGGGTTACATTTATGATGTGTGATGCCTTTAGGAAACCCAAGCTAGTGAAGGCTTGGGTCCCTAACCTGAACTAATGTTTTCAAATTGAATGTGCAGGGTGTTCGCCATAGTGCTGAAACCAACACGTGGATTATAGATAGCGGAGCATCCAAGCACATGACAGGGAACAAGGATCTCTTATCAAACGTCAAACATATAAAAGGAGGTCACGTTTTGTTTGCAGGAAACAAAGGTGGGCACATCATAGCTCAAGGCGAAGTAGGTAATCAGAAAGTGAAGTTTGACAAGGTAAACTACATTCAACAACTTCAATCACTTGCTTTCTGTTTCTCAAATTTATGATAAAGACTTTAAGGTAGTATTTGACAACAAGAAGTGCTATGTCCTGAAAAAGGACTATGTCATCCCGGAGGATCAAGTATTAATGTCTGCCTCAAGATATAAGGACCTTTATGTCTTGGATCTATCAAAGGCCTCCACAACGGATCATGAAGTTCAGTGCTTCTTGTCAAAAGCTACTGAGAAGGAATCCATCTCCTGGCATAAGAGAATGGGACACATTAATCCATGGAAGATGAATCACTTGATCCAGAATGATCTAGTGAGAGGAGTTAACGTCAAAAACTTCCAACTTCCAAATTTCTGTGTTGTGTGCAAGAAGGGAAAACAGACGAAGAAGTCTCATAAGGAAAAGAAATTTCATTCTATCGAACTTCCTCTTGAACTTCTTCACATGGATCTATTTGGTCCAGTCAGTACAAGAAGCATCGCAGGAAACTTGTACTGCTATGTGGTTACTGATGACTACTCAAGATTCACTTGGGTGATGTTTCTAAAATCCAAATCAGAGACATTTAAGTCATTCAAGGAATTAGTAACTACTCTGGAGTCCCTATACAAGTTAAAGGTACGTCAAGTGCGCTCAGACAGTGGAACCGAGTTCAAGAATCAATGGATGGAGGCTTACTGCAAGGAAAAGGGAATTGTGCATCAGCTCACTTCTGCCTACACTCCTCAGATGAACAGCGTTGCTGAAAGGAAGAATCGTAGCTTGATAGAGACAGCACGGACGATGCTAGCAAACTCAAAACTGCCCATCCAATTCTAGAATGAGGCAGTTGCAAATGTGTGTTATACGCTAAATCGGGGTTCTGGTAGTTAAACGCCATGGAAGACGTGTTACGAGTTACTACAACGACGTAAACCCAATCTAGAGTATCTCGAGCCGTTTGGCGCTCCGTGCACCCTACTGAAGAAGACTCATGAGGGAAAATTCAGCGATAAGGCTGATGAAGGTATCTTTCTAGGATACAACATACCGAACAAGAGGGTTTACAATAACTCTACGGGTCAGGTAGAAGTGTGGTGTAATGTTGATGTTCAGAGATACACCACACCACCTGCTGGAAAAGGACCCGCCTTCTTTTTCAACTATGATGGATTCTTCAAGTTCTTCAACATACCTCTCTCCACTTCTGATGATGAGTTAGCAACAAAGATGATGTGTGATGTTCTAAACACACCATCTCAGGAATCTACATCATCTAGACTACAAGGCGATTCATCTAACAACTCAGGGGGAGCACTTGAAGATATTGACTCTTCCTCTGATGAAGAAGCTATGGAGACTGATCAGAACAACTAGGAGCAACAAGTTCCTCCTACCGATAGTCCACAAGCATCTGACATTGATGCCTCTGCGTCTTCGGAACCTCAGACTCCTACTGCCACAGATACTGAACCGAATGTTCATAATCTTGATTCTGAGGTAGTTGTTCGAACCACTCCTGGATCACGATTAAATGTCTATCATCCTTTGGATAATGTCATTGGAGATGTGAGATCAGGAGTTCAGACCAGAAATCAGTTGTATTCAGCTGATTATGCCTCGGTTATGGAGAAATGTTATCTTCATGACGATGCATATCGTTGCTTTGTGTCTCAGTTCGAGCCAAAGTATGTTAGTGAAGCCCTGAATGATGAGGCATGGGTGAGTGGCATGCAAGAAGAACTTTTTCAGTTCAAGAAGTTAGGTGTATGGACTCTAGTGGATAGACCTAAAGGTGCTAAGGTCATTGGCACAAAATGGGTCTTGAAATGCAAGAAAGATGATCAAGGCATGATCATCAGAAACAAGGCTTGACTTGTTGTTCAAGGATTTTGACAAGTCGAAGGCATTGACTACAATGAAGTGTTTGCACCCGTGGCAAGAATGGAAGCAATCTGTATCTTCCTTGCCTACGCATCGTACATAAAGATTAAAGTTTATCAACTTGATGTGAAGAGTGCATTCCTTATGGTGAAATCAGAGAGACAGTGTACGTCAGTCAACTCGAGGGATTTGAGGATCCATATCATCGGGATAGAGTTACAAACTCGACAAGGCTCTATATAGGCTTTATCATGCTCCTAGAGCCTGGTATGAGAAACTCTCGACTCACCTTGTGAAACACGGTTTTCACAGAGGTGTCATTAATTGTACACTGTTCATAAAAGAAAAGGATGGAGATTTACTGCTTGTCCAAATCTATGTCGATGACATAATCTTCGGTTCAAAGAACGAAGATCTATGTAAAGAGTTTGAAGCAGTAATGAAGGATGAGTTTGAAATGAGTGCCATGGGAGAGATGAAATTCTTTCTCGGGTTACAGGTGGATCAGACACCAAAAAGGATTTTCTTATATCAGACCAAGTATGTAGGAGATATCCTTAGTCGGTTGACATGGAGAATGCTTCCGCAGCTGGGACTCCACTTGCTACAAACCATGATGTAGCACTCGATGAGAATGGTGATCTGGTTGATGCCACCATGTACCGAGGAATGATTGGATCTCTCATGTACCTCACTGCCTCAAGACCTGATATCATGTACGTGACATGTTTATGTTCAAGATATCAAGCAAAGCCAAAAGTTAACCATATGATAGGGGTAAAAAGGATCTTTCGTTATCTGAAGGGTACTCCAACACTTGGGTTGTGGTATCCTCATGATGATGACTTCGAGCTAACAGCGTATAGTGACTTGGATTACGGTGGCTGCAAGATGAACTACAAGTCTACATCAGCGAGATGTCAATTCTTTAGGAGGAGATTAGTGACCTGGCGGTGTAAGAAGCAGACCTCGGTTGCTTTGTCAACCTGTGAAGCCGAATACGTTGCTGCTGCAAGTTGCTGTTCACAAATCATATGGATTCAACAGCAAATGCGGGACTATGGTTTGAAATTCTATTCAACTCCTATTTTTGTTGATAACTCTGCTGCGATTGCAATAACTAAAAATCCGGTCCAACATCCTAAGACCAAACACATCGGCATAAAATATCACTTTATACGTGATTGCTTTGAAAAGAACCTAATCGATGTGATTAAAATAAATACTGATTTTTAACGCGTTGACTTCTATACAAAGGCGTTTGATAAACCACGTTTTCTATATTTGTTAGAGGTCAACGGCGTTAAAAAGAAAACTGATGTAATTCCTGATGATGACCATGTGTAATCCGATGAGTATAGTCAAATTTTCATTTTTATGTATTTATCTATTTTATTTTAAGTAGTCAAATTAAATTGATGTTATTTGTCGCCTATTAAAATCCTAAAAAGCGTAAATTGGTTACGGTTTTAGAATTTTAGGGGGAGAATAGGTCAGTTAGTAACATTAACAAAAAAACGAGGGAGGAGGAGAGGATAGCTGATAGAAACTAGATCGTATCTGTGACACCGATTCAATGACTTTGGAAAATGATAGTATACAGGATCAAACCACTTGTGTTGCACCCTGAAAGGATTATACATGCCAACTCAATGGGTGAATTAATGATTGTTCAGCTAGAATCCCACAAGTCCAAGATGCAATAGGGATGAAGATCTGCAAGAAAAATAACAAGTGTTATCTTCCGCATTAGTCAATGCGGAAGACAAAAATCTGATGCGGAAAAATGTTTACTCTTCCGCATTAACTAATGCAGAAGACATAATACTTATGCTGAAGAACAAGTTACATTTCCGCATTGACTAATGCGGAAGAACAAAAGAAGATGCGGACAAGACTTTGATCATCCGCATTGACAAATGCGGATGACCAACCAAATGTGCACAAGTATTGTTCATCCGCATTAACTAATGCGGATGACCAACTTACTAATGCTGATGATCAAGTGGAAATGCTGATCAAGATTATCTCATCCGCATTTTCAATGCGGATGAACAAGCAGAGATGCGGATCAAGACTTAGACTAGTTTCTGATGTAATAGGTCAGGGGTAGTTTAGTCATTTTGTAAAGGCATCTTGTCTTGTCTATAAATAGAATAGTTAACCTCGTACTGAGGTGACGGCTGATAGATAGAGAATTTTTGTTGTAATTATTCTCTGTAACTTATCAACTTTCATATATGAAATACAAATAGCATTTATGAGTAATTTTCTTGCTTGAATGTTCTTTGATTATTTGTTTCCGCCACTCAATCATTAACTTGATTATCATATTTGATTCTCAGTAAGAATATCACTCTTACTCAAACCCAATCAATTGGTATTAGAGCTTTGGCTCTCAATTCTCTTTCAGATCTACGCACAGACTGAATAGAATTTGATTGATCTGATAATCAAGTTGCTAGTAGTAGATATTATCATCTCTACTAATCAAATAGCAAAAATACTCCTGTCAAACGCAAGAACACTCATTCTGAACCTCAACAGAACTGCTTGAACAAGTCGGACTCATCAAACACAATCAATCTTAAAATCAACTAAATCTATACTTACACAATCAACATGGATTCTAATAGTTACTCTGAATTAGGTCATACACCTAAACCTCCCATGCTTAAACACAAATCTGAGTTTAAACAATGGAGAATACGGTTTAGAAATTATATCACAGGTGTAGATCCTGACTTTTGGATCTTAATATGTAAGGGTCCACATATTCCTATTACTCTATCAACAGCTCAAGCTGCACTATACAAGACTACTAGAATACCAATTGAAGACTTAACTCTGGATGAAGATGACTATAAGAAATTAAAATTGATCTTAAAGCATACTCTATTTTGACTCAAGCACTCAAAATGGATGTGCTGAAAAGATTGGAAAAATATGGAACTGCTAAAGCTATTTGGGATGCTCTCAAAATTATGTGTGAAGGTAGCAGTGAAGTTGCTGAAATTAACAAAGACAAGCTGGTCAATCAGTATGAAGCCTTCCATCACACCAAAGGAGAATCCATATCAAAACAACTACACAGATTTGTACAGTTGGTCAATGACTTGGAATTATGGGTCTTTCATACAACATTAAAGAAGTCAACAAGAAAATGCTTCATAGTCTACCTGAAAGCTGGAAGCAAAATGTCACAATGTTGAAAAATACTCTTGATCTTGAGAGTACGACTCTAGACATTATGATAGCCAAGATTGAAGCTTTGGAACTTGATGAACGAAGCAGAAATCTGACTGGGCCAAGAGTGATTGAAGCCTACAAATTCCCTTCAGAATCACATTTTGTTGAAAATGCTTTCATCACAGAGGAAGATGACTTCATCTCATCAAGAGATCAAATGAACAATACTAGGTTCATTGCATCTCCATCATAAAATCACCATTCAACTTCAGCACAAGCACCAAAAGTCTCCACTGCACCTCCAATCTCTCCAGAAGACTTAAAATCCGAAGAGCAAAAGGCAACTTACAATGCCTTTGTTGCAAGTTTTGAAGCATATCTTGGGGGAAGACTCACTTCTGCCCATCTAATACAGGAAGATTTAGAAGAATTAGATCCTGGTGATGTTGAGGAGATGGATCTACAGTGGCAAATGGCAATGATTGCCATGAGAGCAAAGAAATTCTTCAGAAAAGGAAGAAAGTTGAGCCTGAATGAGAACACAAAGCTCGGATATGACAAATCCAAGGTAAAATGCTTCAACTGTGGCATGACTAGCCATTTCTTAAGAGAGTGCAATGCTCCTAAAAGAACCAACCATTGAAGGAACTCTCCTGGTCAATCATCCTCACAACCCAATTGAAGCTATCACTCAAACAATCAACAACAGTAGTACCATCATTCTCATCATCAACAAACATACCAGAATCAACCACAGCTGACAAATCAAGCCCATGCAAGCAGTCAGCCTTCTGCCAGTGCCCTTGTGATCAAACAAGATGGGATATGTGACTGGAGTGTGTATGCTGAGGAAGTCTAGCCTTAATTCCAGAATCATGCTCTCATGGCTCATATCAATGATGGACCATCTTTAATGCCTATTGAGGTAAAAACTAGCTTTTGTAGTGAGAAATGCATAAATGAATTACAAGAGTATAGAGAACACAATCATAAACTGGCAGATAAAATTAAAGAAGAAAAGGTGAAGTCAGAAATGATGAAGAGAGAACTAAAAAGTTTTGAAATCAAAATCAAATCTCTCATTTCTGACATAGAAAAATTGCATGGTGAGAAATACAATCTTGCAGCTGAAAATGAGCTACTTATTGAAAAGTTAGCTCAAGCTAAAGCTCAACAATCTATGACTGAAGTGAAACTTGAAAAGTTTCAAATGTCTTCAGTCAAGCTGCAAGAAATGCTAGATTCACAAAAGGATCCAAAGGACATGTCAGGGATTGGGTACAATTCATGTCCTCCACCATACAATGACAATTACATTGTCATGCCTGACTCTGTATCACTCTCTGAATCAATTGAAGCTAAACTTGTGGAACCTAAATCAGTAGTGAAACAAGTGACAAATCCTTAAAACAAAACTGATCTTTATTTTGAAACCAATGAGGACAAAATCAAGTTAGGACACCCAATCAAAATCAAAGAGTGTTCTGACAAGACAGTGATTGTCAAAAAACCATCAAGCCTTATAAAAGCAATTATACCTTTTATAAAATTCATACCATCTGTTTTACAAGGGAAAAAGAAATATGTCAAAACAATGAAACCCACTACTGAGAGTAGTTCTGATAATGAGATTGTATCTCCATAAAATTCAAGCAAATCATAAAAGGTTTCACTGAAAAAGAAACCAACTGTAAAACTGAGTTCAACACTTAAAACTTCATCAGGCCCTCAGTCATCCAAATTAAGGCAGGGATTTGGGTTTGATATCTGTAACAAAGAACATGTTGACCAGTTTGAGAAAGAGGTGAGAAGTAGGTTGAAGAAACAGAAACAACCCAGAGAACTTAACAAGAGTAGTATTGTGAAACAATCTACAAAAAGGGCTGATTCTGATTCATCGCCTAAAGAAAAGAAAGTGGCTCATCAAAAGAAAGTATCTGTTGAGTCACTCAAAGAAAAATCTGATTCGAGAAACAAACAAATGTATTGTGATATTTGTGGCATGTTCAATCACAAGACAGATAAATGCTTCTTCAACCAGAATTGTTCTATCTCTGATATGAACAATCACTCCACCAAAAATTGCTATTTCAACAAGTATTGTTCAATCTGTGACATGAACAATCACAATACATCTGATTGTTACTTCAATCAGAAGGGGTTGAGAATTCCACAACACAAGCCCATCTCAAAACATCTACTATGATCCATTCTATCAAACCTCATCTTCATAATACTCAATCTAGGTCTCCTAAATCAACAAATGACAGAAATAACTTGAAGGATTTAAGGAAGGTTCAAGGAAACCATCTCATAATGAAACACAAACTTGACCTGCCTAAGAAAAAACCAACTTTTGATAATGAAACTCGGGCTTTTACAAAGAAATAGAGACCAGCGATTTCATTATTCATCTAAATCCTCAGTAGATGTAGATGAGATGACTCGACCAATTCATTACCAAAAATCTCCCAAATCACCTTCTTGTAAATCACCATTCAGAGGGAAATATCTGGAGGTGACTATCATGAATAGGAACGGGAAACCCAAGACCATCATGGCTTGGGTTCCTTATTCTAATTAGTTCTTTTTGTTTGTAGGTTCATCCACACAGGTCTAATAGCCTATGGTATGTAGACAGTGGATGCTCCCGACACGTGACTGGAGATCGTTCCCTCCTTCATGATTTCAAGTACATACAAGGAACTACTGTGGCATTCAGTGGAGATTCAGAAGGTGGCAGGATTACAGGAGAAGGATCTGTGACAAATGGGATGTTGAGCTTTGATAGAGTGAATTACTGTGAACAACTGAATTTCAATCTGCTAAGCGTATCTCAGATCTGCGACAAAAAATATTCCAGTCACTTTACAGACACTCACTGCTATATTTTAAAACCTGGATTTCAGATTCCTGAAGAATGGGTTGTCTTAAAAGACTCCGAGGAAGAATAATACATATGTCTTAAACCTGTGTTCTGCATCACCTAAGGAAGAAACATGTCTTTTTTCTAAAGCATCATTTGATGAGTCACAGCTTTGGCACAGACGTTTGGGGCACACTAACTTTAAAAGTATGAACAAGTTAGTCAAAGGAAACCATGTAATTGGTCTTCCTCAAAAGGAATTCAATTTTATTGATCAATGCTAAGCATGCCTCAAAGGAAAACAAGATAAATCGTCTCACAAAACCAAGCTGGTGAACACTAACAATACTCCATTGAAGCTACTTCACATGGATCTATTTGGACCAACTCATGTAATGAGTATGGGAAAGAAACAATATTGTTTAGTGATCATTGATGACTTTTCTCGATTCACATGGGTGTTCTTCCTACTTCGTAAAAATGAAGCATCCCAAATCATTCAAGAATTTATCACTAAAATTGAAAATCAACTTGATCTCAAAGTCAAAATAATAAGAAGTGATAATGGTACAGAGTTCAAAAATGAAAATATGAGTTCCTTTTGTGCAACCAAAGGCATTGCTCATCAATTCAGTGCAGCTAGAACTCCTCAACAAAATGGGGTAGCTGAAAGGCGAAATAGAACACTGATTGAAGCAGCAAGAACAGTGCTAGCCGATGCTAAACTGCCAATCACCTTCTTGGCAGAAGCAATTAACACATGATGCTTTGTGCAAAATCGAACTCTGATTGTTAAAGAAAGTAACATAACACCTTATGAACTGATATTTCATAGGAAACCATTTATTGGATTCCTCAAATCATTTGGTTGTCCAGTCTCAATATTAAGCACCCGTGATCATTTGGGAAAATTTTCATCTAAGTCTGATGAAGGATTTTTTGTAGGTTATTCTTCCGTCTTAAAGGCTTATAGAGTGTTCAATCCGAGACCGAACATTATTCATGAATCCACAAATGTTCAATTCAAGGAACATTCGTTTCCCAAATCTACAAATGGTCCTGATTGGTTGTTTTATATTGACACTTTTACTAAATCATTTGACCAATTTCACTTGTCTGATGCAGGAAATATGCATTCAGGTGATACTTCATCAAATGTAGAAAGAAGAGAAAATTATCCATTGATTCCACCTACATCTGATGAACATATGAATGAAGATGTTCATCTACAAGCTGATCCAATCAGACACTTGTCACAAAACCTTAGTGTTTCTTCTGAAGAAGGTCCCAGCCTGGTACCATCTCACTCAGATGACTTGTCACATGAGATCAAAAATCAAAAACAGGCTTCTCATCCAGAAGAAACTCAAGGTACTTCAAATAATGCAAGCAACCTCAGTGCTGCTGAAGATGTAGCAGTTACTGAAACAGAAATTGACAATCTTTATAATTCAACAACAATTCAAGATGATTGTGCCTCTGACCATAATGAACTGAATGTCTCCAATCTTGATGTAACTATTGCTGGTGACACCATTCCCACCACAAGAATACACAAGAATCATCCAGTTGAAACCATTATTGGTGATCTTAATGAGAGGATGACAAGAAGCAAGTCAAGTATTGCAAACATCTGTTTTTTCTCATGCTTTCTATGTCAAACAGTACCTAAAAACATCAAAGAGGCGCTTCAACACAATAGTTGGATTGAAGCAATGCAGGAAGAATTGCTCCAATTCAAGAAACAAGAAGTATGGCAGCTGTAGATCTTCCCGAAGGACAATACCCTATCGGTACCAGATGGTTGTACAGGAACAAGACTGATGATAGAGGGATAGTCATCAGAAATAAAGCAAGACTAGTGGCACAGGGATAGACTCAGGAAGAAGGAATTGACTACGACGAGGTGTTTGCTCCTGTTGCCAGACTAGAAGCAACCAGAATCTTTCTCACATATTCTGCGTTCACAAATTTACTGTTTATCAAATGGATGTAAAGTGTGCCTTCTTGTATGGAAAGATTGCTGAAGAAGTCTATGTAAGTCAACCACCTGGCTTTGAAGATCCAGATTTCCCTCACAGAGTGTACAAGCTTGACAAAGCTCTGTATGGTCTTCATCAAGCTCCAAGAAAGTGGTATGAGACTCTATCATCCTTTCTTCTTGAACATGGGTATGAAAGAGGAAAGATTGATCAGACTCTCTTCAGAAGAATAAGAGGAAAAGACATGATGTTAGTCCAGATCTACGTGGATGACATTATATTTGGCTCGACAAACAAACAACTCTGCAAAGAATTTGAAGATCTTATGCATTCAAAGTTTCAAATGAGTGCTATGGGGAAACTCACATTCTTTCTGGGGGTGCAAGTCCAGCAAACAGCAGATGGAATCTTCATCAATCAATCAAAATATGTAGAAACCATGCTGAAGAAATTCCACTATGTTGACTGTCACTCTATCAGAACTCCTGTAGATACTAAAGTGAAGATTGGACCTGACCCTGAAGGCAAATCAGTGGATCAAACTCACTATCAATCAATGATAGGTTCACTTATGTATCTAACAGCCAGTAGGCCTGACATTATGTTTGGTGTTTGTGTGTGTGCTAGATATCAAGCTAATCCAAAAGAATCACATGTGAACGTAGTCAAGAGGATATTCAGATATCTAAAGGGCAAACCAGCTCTCGGATTATGGTATCCAAAGGAAGGAGAATTTAACCTCTATGCCTACACAGACAGTGATTATGGAGGATGCAACTTCAACAGAAAATCCACTTCTGGGGTTGTCAATTTCTTGGTCCCAGACTAGTATCCTGGCAATGCAAGAAGCAGACAAATGTGCCTGTGTCCATAGCCGAAGCTGAGTATATTGCTGCTTCAGCATGTTGCTCTCAAGTTCTCTAGATTCAAAACCAGATATTTGATTATGATTTTAACTTTTTGCATACACCAATTTCTATTGACAACACAGCTGTTGTCTTTATAACTAACAATCCAGTTCAGCACTCAAAAACAAAACATATTGAAATTAGATATCATTTGTTGAGAGACTGTGCTGAAAAGGGTTTAATCAAATTGATTCAAGTACCAACAGAAAATCAATTAGCTGATTTGTTTACCAAGGCACTTGAACCTAGTAGGTTTGAATTTCTGGTTCAGTCAATTGGCATGATTAACCTTGAGTAGAAACTATGAAAAACATCAAAAACAATTTAAAACATCAGAAAAACCACAAAAAGAAATCAAGTCTTATGAGGAAAATAATCTAGGGAAATGATATAATTACAGTCGTTATATCATTCACTGTGCTTAATTTCAAAATGTAAAAGACTGAAATGACTTACCAGATATGTTGGTAGGCTTAACTTGGAAGAAAAGATACATGCAGTGATGAATTAAAGACATATTCAACTGTGAAACACTCATCACAAAGTACAGGTATGTATGGCTTATCTGAATGCATGTGTGTGTAGTAAACTAAACACACCAGGTAATGATACTTTATGAATCTCTTTCACCACATCTTGTTTCATCTTTGTTTTCTTGAGCAAAGACCTGATGAAACTTGCACATAGTGCAGATGTCATGATCCAAAAGATTCCTAATGTGGAACATATCCAAAATTGGATGAATCAACAAATTAATACATTCCAAGTGAATGAACAAAAGAATCCTATCATGGATCACCTTCCAAAGTGAAGTGAAAAGAATCCCAATGAGGATCAACATGAAAAAGGATCAAATTAAAAGAATCTGTAACACTCGAATATTTATTATTTTGAAGCCGGTGAAGAAAGAAAAGAAAATAAAGTCCAAAAGTCGAGGGACCAAACTTGCCAACGAAGAAAATTTGGGAAATGTGGTGATATTAGTAGGGAGAGGGCAGCCCACTCTCCCCACACACCCCACATGTTAGCTTCATAAAGAGAAGAAGAGAGAAAGAAGAGAAAAAAGAGGAATAGTGTTGGTTCGAGTTGGTTCGGGTCGCCAAAATGTCGTGAAGCAAGCCAAATCGAAGCTCTTGTCGTTGTGCTCGTTTATGTGAGTTCTAGAACCCCACTTTTACTTGTTTTCAAACGATTTTGGGTCTGGAAAGCATAAAAACCCGTTTTTGTATGTGTATGTGTTTGACCCATTTGGGTGTGATGTGTGTGATGCGTTTCGTGTATGTTTCCGGGTGTGCGTGTGCTTGTATGGTGTTTTGGTATGTATCCCTGAGGTTTAGGATGGTCGATTTGGGCTTAAAATGGGTTTGGATGAGTTTGGAGGCCGAAAACCCTCGGCTGCAGTCGGGATGAACTGCATTCTGCATCAGTTAGGTTAGGCGACCGACTGGAGGCCGAATGGAGGCCATACGGCCGATTAGGGTGCGATTGGGGTCCATTCGCACGACTGAAGGTCCATTCGCACGACTGAAGGTCCATTCGCACGACTGAAGGTCCATTCGCACGACTGAAGGTCCATTCGCACGACTGAAGGTCCATTCGCACGACTAAAGGTCCAGTCGCATAGGTGTTCATCCGCATTGTCCATTCGCACGACTGGATGTTCATTCGCATAGGTGTTCATCCGTATTAGTTCATTCTCATGATGTTCAGTCGCATGGAGGCAATGCGACTGAAGGGTGTCCATACGCCCGAATAGGGTTGTTGTACCCGAGGAAGGTGTAGATTGACTTCTGACTTTCGGGGAAAGTGCAGATGTAAGTTTTGACGTAAAGGTCCCGATAAGAGCATGTAAGATGACGCTTGAGGCCTTAGAAAGCATGTTGGGTAGGATGATGATGATGATGATGATGATGATGATGTTGTATGTTATGTACGTATGATGTTGTCCTGTATGATGATGATGACTGTGTGTGCTATGTTCCTAATATGATGTATGTTATCTTTCTTGTGGCCTTATGTGTCATGTTAATGAATAAATGAAGTATTATGTAACGTAAAGTGAAAGATAATGAAAGAGGAACATGATGATGAACGAAGTATTAAGGAACGAATGAAACGTCTTGCACGCATTGGATAACGGGTCCTTCTTTGTGATTGGCCCTTAATGTAGAACCTCTACCGCTTACCCCTAGTACTGTGGCATAAGTTTAGCTGTTCATTTATTGACTTCGGCCCAGTAGCTAAGACTGATGGTTACTCCTAGTACCGTGGCATATGTTTAGCTGTTCATTTATTGACTTCGGCCCGGTAGCTACGACTAACCGGGGTGTAGCACATGGTATTGGTATGGATGATGTCCGATGCGCAAGTAAAGTCATAAAGAACGAATGAATGAATGAAGAAGATAATAGTGATATTATCTATGTGTATGTACGATGTGTGATCATGTAAAGGTAACGAATGGTTTTATATGAAAGTAAAGTATGTTTTGCAATAAAACTACAACTCACTCAGCAACGCTGACTTTTTATATGTTTTCCAGTTGGCAGGTAATGTTTGCTGAGGATGGCACACCGTGAAGCTACTCAGCCCTTTTGGGATGGCATTCTTTTGATTAATGTTTTTGCATTGTAATGCGAACAAGCTATTTTGTAATGAATGTTGTATTAACTTGCAAAAGCATTTACATGGAAATGAAAGTTTGTTTTAGTTTTCCGCTGCGATTTATTAAATACAAATGTAATTATACGTTTTATGTGCGATGAGAACCCAGCTGTAAGCGTCCCAGGAACGGGGCCTTACAAGTTGGTATCAGAGCCAAAGTTTAAGTGAAATGGGTAAATTTTCAAAATAAACCTAATCTTAAACTGAGAATGGGACGGAAAGGGAATGGGATGCCAATCTGAGTAGCTGCGTGCCATCAGGTATTTTCGTAAAGTTAACCGGTTTTATGTGCGCATGGTATGTGTTATGTGTTGTATGTAGATTTAAATACTGATGTAGTCAGGACAGGTAATGCTTGGGGTATGAAGAGTAAAGTAAGTGGCTAATCATAACTGGCCACTATAATTAGGGACTTACTATACTTGACATAAACTGAGCTGTTCCCTTGAATGACTGTGTTGGTGTTTGAATCTTTCAGTGTGCGTGTGATGGCCGAGGTAGATCTTCGAAAGCTTCTAGGGGTGGAGGTCACGGTGTGAACCGCGACCCAAGAGAGGGAGACCCAGAGTTGAGAGGGTGATTCATGAAGAACCAGAGACCCCCCATCCGGAGGGTGGCGAAGAAAGCGCCAATCTAAGAGCCTCAGTAAAGGAGGCTGTTGTAGAAGAAGTCCATCAAGTCATGCAGACAATCTTACCGTCTGTGGTGACTGAAGTTATTAAGGCTGTACGAGAAGGGGAAAGAAAAGAAAGAAACAGATCCTCTGGAGAACGGGAACACCCAGAGCCTGAAACAGTCCTGTGTGATGATGAAGAGCAAGAAGAAGAGCCTGTGCCAGAGGCAGTGCGAGGATGTAACTACGGGGCATTTATGAGATGTAATCCCCCTACTTTTGACGGTAATGGCAATGTTACCGCTGCTCACCGATGGGTGAGAGAGATGGAGGCCGTTCTCGACATCAGCGAGTGTCGGGAAGATCAGAAGGTGAAGTTTGCCACTCATTCATTTGTAGACTCGGCACTATGTTGGTGGGACAACATTGTCCAAGCAGAGGGTAATCGGGCAATCGGGAGAATGAAATGGCCTGAGTTGAAGAAGATGGTGATTGAGGAGTTCTGTCCTCATAGGGAAATGGATAAGTTGGAAAGGGAGTTTCTGCAGTTGGAGGCTGGAACCATGACACACCAGCGGTATACCACCAAGTTTAATGAAATGGCATGACTCGTGCCTGATCAAGTGACGCCTCTGTCTCGGAAAATCAAGAGGTACATTCAGGGTTTACCGGTGGATGTTCGCCGGCACATGATCGCCGCCCGGCCAAGCACGTTTAGGTCGGCGGTTGATTTGGTAGGGAGGCTGTATGACGAGCGGGAGGTGGTGGTGACTGAAGCGAATAAGAAGGTGGTGGTGATCGGAACTGGAACGGGAAACGGTTTGGTCGGGGCGATGCCCCGATGGGTAACAAAAAGGCACGGGTGGATGAACGTCGTGTGGTCACATCAAGTGCGGGGTCGAAAAGGTGTGGCAAGTGTGGAAGGGGGCACGGCGGGGAATGTAGGTTTGGGTCAAACTTGTGCTTCAAGTGTGGGAAGACAGGGCATATGGCGAAGGATTGCCTGTCGGGCAAATGTTTTAACTGTGGGGAAACTGGTCATATGAGCAGAAATTGTAAGAAGTCGAGGACTAAGGGTTCAGGGGTGAAGAAGACGGGAAGTGATAGGCTGAGGGCGAGCGCCAGAGCGTTCACCATGACACAGGAGGAGGCTAGGACGGACCCTGACATTGTGTCTCGTACGTTTCTAGTGAACCAGACCTTAGCTTCTGTGTTATTTGATTCTGGTGCCAGTAAGAGTTTTATTTCTACTACTTTCTGTGCTAAGCTGCCTGTTAGTAGTAGGCGTGTTGATGCCCCTTTGATGTAGAAACTGCCATAGGTAAGTCTACCAGGATTTCTGAGGTGATAGAGAATTGTGATGTGGAACTTGAGGGTCATAAGTTTCCAGTTAGACCGTTTGTGATGACCTTGGGTGGTTTCGATTTGGTTCTTGGGATGGATTGGTTGGCGGACTTCGAGGCGAACATTGTGTGTCTCAAGAAGATGGTTCGGTTGACAACGCCTGACGGAAGTTTGGTAACGGTTTATGGTGATCGGGTTACTACGATCCCGAAGGTGATCTCAATGGCGGTGGCGGGAAAGTGTATGAGGCGTGGATGTAGCGCCTACTTGGCCTAGTAAAAGATGTGAATACACCGACACCACAACTAGCCGATGTACCAGTTGTTTGTGACTTTCCAGACGTGTTCCCAGAAGACTTAGCAGGAGTGCCACCTGACAGAGAGATTGAATTTCAGATTGATCTGATACCGGGTGCCCAACCTATTGCCAAGGCACCATATTGGTTAGCTCCAACGGAGATGAAAGAGTTGATGGAACAGTTGCAAGAGTTGCTTGATAAGGGGTTCATTAGACCGAGTATCTCTCCTTGGGGTGCTCCGGTCCTGTTTGTAAAGAAGAAGGATGGTAGTATGAGGATGTGCATTGACTACCGCAAGCTGAACAAGTTGACGGTGAAGAACCGCTACCCCTTACCGAGGATAGATGATTTGTTCGATCAGCTTCAAGGTGCCAGTTGGTTTTCAAGAATAGATCTTTGGTCTGGCTATCATCAGTTGAAGGTAAAGGAACAAGATATCCCTAAAACAGCTTTCCGCACGCGCTATGGTCATTATGAGTTTCTTGTCATGTCCTTTGGTTTGACCAACGCGCCAGCTGCTTTTATGGATCTGATGAACCGTGTGTGTCGGCCTATGTTGGATAAATCAGTGATTGTGTTTATTGATGATATCCTGATTTATTCGAAGAGCAAGATTGAGCATGTCGGTCACATTCGAGAGGTTCTGGAGACGTTGAGAAGGGAGAAATTGTATGCTAAATTCTCCAAGTGTGCATTTTGGTTGCGCGAAGTTCAGTTTTTGGGTCATGTGGTGAATCCTGACGGGATTAGGGTGGACCCGGCGAAGGTGGAGGCGGTTATGCAATGGAGGTCACCAAAGACGCCATCCGAGATCCGTAGTTTCTTGGGCTTGGCGGGCTACTATAGAAGATTCATCCAAGACTTCTCTAAGATTGCTTCTACACTAACTAAGTTGACCCGAAAGGATGTGAATTTGTATGGGGTCAAGCTCAAGAGAAGGTGTTCGAAGAGCTGAAGGCAAGACTGACTCAAGCTCCTGTTCTGTCATTACCCGATGGAAGCGAAGATCTGGTGGTTTATTCTGATGCTTCCTACTTAGGGTTGGGGTGTGTGTTAATGCAGAGAGGGAAGGTTATAGCCTACGCATCCTGATAGTTGAAAGTTCATGAGGTTAATTATCCCACTCATGACTTGGAGCTAGCAGCCGTGGTCTTTGCGTTAAAGATTTGGAGGCACTATCTCTACGGGACGAAGTGCACCATATTCACCGACCATAAGAGCTTGAAGTATTTCTTCGAGCAGAAGGATCTGAACATGAGGCAGAGGAGATGGTTGGAGCTTATAAAGGATTATGATTGCGAGATCCATTACCATCCAGGCAAAGCTAATGTGGTGGCGAATGCCCTTAGCCGAAAGGAAAGGCCCGAACCGATTCGGGTGAAAGCTTATCAATTAATCATGACCTCCGATGTGATGAAGCAAGTTAAGGAGTTTCAAGATGAGGCATTGAAAGAAGATCATCTTAACTCAGAAAGAATGAGAGGTCTGGTCGCGGAATTGGGTGAAAACACACTCGGTGTTAGTACCCGATTCGGTCGTGTGTGGATTCCTCGTTTTGGGGATCTACGGGTGAAGATCATGGATGAGGCTCACAAGACTCAATACTCCATTCATCCTAGTGCCACAAAAATGTACCATGATATGAAGAAAGATTATTGGTGGCCGGGTATGAAGCGCGACGTGGTGGAGTATGTGAGTAAGTGCCTTACTTGCTTACAGGTGAAGGCCGAGCAGCAAAAGCCGTATGGGAAGATACAACCTTTGGATATACCGGAATGGAAGTGGGAGCACATCACCATGGATTTCATTACAAAGCTGCCGCGTACCCCGAAAGGGTATGATGCCATATGGGTGATAGTTGATCGTCTGACGAAGAGTGCTCACTTCCTACCAATCCGCGAGACATATTCATCTGAGAGGTTGGTTGATCTGTTCATCAGGGAAATTGTAACTCGTCATGGTGTGCCGGTGTCTATTGTGTCTGATCGCGACACTCGGTTTACATCTAAATTTTGGAAGAAATTCCACGACGCTATGGGGACGAGGTTGCATATTAGCACGGCTTATCATCCCCAAACCGATGGTCAGTCAGAAAGGACCATTCAGACATTGGAAGACATGCTTCGAGCATGTGTGATCGATTTTGGTGGGAGTTGGGATGACCACTTACCGTTAGCCGAATTCTCATACAACAACAGTTATCATGCCAGCATTGGTATGCCACCATATGAGATGCTATACGGTAGGAGATACAGAACACCCGTTTGTTGGGGTGATATTGGTCAGAAGGAATTGGGGAGCGTTGAGGTAATCGAGGCTACGACAGAGAAGCTTGAAAAGATTAAAGCCTTCATGAAGGCAGCCAAAGATAGACAGAAGTCGTATGCCGATAAGCGACGTAGGCCAATTGAGTTCCAGGTGGGTGATCGGGTTATGTTGAAGGTCTCACCTTGGAAGGGTATTATCAGATTCAGAAAGCGGGGCAAGTTGAGCCCAAGTATATAGGCCCTTTCCGATCATTGCTCGAGTAGGAGAGGTGGCCTATAGATTGGAGTTGCCGGATGAGTTAAATGGAATTCACCCAACATTCCATGTATCACATCTAAGAAAGTGCTTAGCAGATGAAGATATGATTGTCCTATTGGAAGATATCGAAGTAGATGAACGGCTCAATTATGTGGAGCAACCAGTGGCAATCATCGACCGAAAGGAGAGGAGGCTAAGGAATAAAGTGGTTCCTCTTGTGCGTGTACAGTGGAAGCACAGGAAGGGATCCGAGTCAACGTGGGAGACTGAGGAAGAAATGAGACAGCAGTATCCACATTTTTTCGACGAATAACAGGTTTCGGGGACGAAACCTATTTAAGGGGGGTGGACTTGTAACCCCCGAATATTTATTATTTTGAAGCCGGTGAAGAAAGAAAAGAAAATAAAGTCCAAAAGTCGAGGGACCAAACTCGCCAACGAAGAAAATTTGGGAAATGTGGTGATATTAGTAGGGAGAGGGCAGCCCACTCTCCCCACACACCCCACATTTCAGCTTCATAAAGAGAAGAAGAGAGAAAGAAGAGAAAAAAGAGGAAAAGTGTTGGTTCGAGTTGGTTCGGGTCGCCAAAATTGTCGTGAAGCAAGCCAAATCGAAGCTCTTGTCGTTGTGCTCGTTTATGTGAGTTCTAGAACCCCACTTTTACTTGTTTTCAAACGATTTTGGGGCTGGAAAGCATAAAAACCCGTTTTTGTATGTGTATGTGTTTGACCCATTTGGGTGTGATGTGTGTGATGCGTTTCGTGTATGTTTCCGGGTGTGCGTGTGCTTGTATGGTGTTTTGGTATGTATCCATAAGGTTTAGGATGGTCGATTTGGGCTTAAAATGGGTTTGGATGAGTTTGGAGGCCGAAAACCCTCGGCTGCAGTCGGGATGAACTGCATTCTGCATCAGTTAGGGTTACGCGACCGACTGGAGGCCGAATGGAGGCCATACGGCCGATTAGGTTGCAATTGGGGTCCATTCGCACGACTGAAGGTCCATTCGCACGACTGAAGGTCCATTCGCACGACTGAAGGTCCATTCGCACGACTGAAGGTCCAGTCGCATAGGTGTTCATCCGCATTGTCCATTCGCACGACTGGATGTTCATTCGCATAGGTGTTCATCCGTATTAGTTCATTCTCATGATGTTCAGTCGCATGGAGGCAATGCGACTGAAGGGTGTCCATACGCCCGAATAGGGTTGTTGTACCCGAGGAAGGTGTAGATTGACTTCTGACTTTCGGGGGAAAGTGCAGATGTAAGTTTTGACGTAAAGGTCCCCATAAGAGCATGTAAGATGACGCTTGAGGCCTTAGAAAGCATGTTGGGTAGGATGATGATGATGATGATGATGTTGTATGTTATGTACGTATGATGTTGTCCTGTATGATGATGATGACTGTGTGTGCTATGTTCCTAATATGATGTATGTTATCTTTCTTGTGGCCTTATGTGTCATGTTAATGAATAAATGAAGTATTATGTAACGTAAAGTGAAAGATAATGAAAGAGGAACATGATGATGAATGAAGTAATAAGGAACGAATGAAACGTCTTGCACGCATCGGATAACGGGTCCTTCTTTGTGATTGGCCCTTAATGTAGAACCTCTACCGCTCACCCCTAGTACTGTGGCATACGTTTAGCTATTCATTTATTGACTTCGGCCCAGTAGCTAAGACTGATGGTTACTCCTAGTACCGTGGCATATGTTTAGCTGTTCATTTATTGACTTCGGCCTGGTAGCTACGACTAACCGGGGTGTAGCACATGGTATTGGTATGGATGATGTCCGATGCGCAAGTAAAGTCATAAAGAACGAATGAATGAATGAAGAAGATAATAATGATATTATCTATGTGTATGTACGATGTGTGATCATGTAAAGGTAACGAATGGTTTTATATGAAAGTAAAGTATGTTTTTCAATAAAACTAGAACTCACTCAGCAACGCTGACTTTTTATATGTTTTCCAGTTGGCAGGTAATGTTTGCTGAGGATGCACACCGTGAAGCTACTCAGCCCTTTTGGGATGGCATTCTTTTGATTAATGTTTTTGCATTGTAATGCGAACAAGCTATTTTGTAATGAATGTTGTATTAACTTGCAAAAGCATTTACATGGAAATGAAAGTTTGTTTTAGTTTTCCGCTGCGATTTATTAAATACAAATGTAATTATACGATTTATATGTGATGAGAACCCAGCTGTAAGCGTCCCGGGAACGGGGCCTTACAGAATCCCAATAAGGATTAGTGAACATGAGATCTCATGACTTAGTAACCTGGTAAGAAAAGTTGTGACAAAGTTCTACCATGCATTGTATAGGAGGGTTGATCATTCCATGCTTATTGTATGAGGTACACATTGAATAATAAATCAACCAAACATGATAAAAGTCATTTGCATTAAAATATCAACCAGGTATGAGCTTAAGAGGACAAACATACCTTCAATCTTCAATTTCATAATCATGTCCATTTAATCATAAAGATGCACATGTGTAATAAAAGATTGATATGATCCCTACAAGAGATTTTTCTCTCATTATTAATAGTAATCAAAATAATATTCAAAACTTTTAAATCTTTAAAGTTTCTCTCCAAATATGGACATAAACTTTAGGGGGAGTAATTTAAATTTTTTTAGTAAGTTCAAATTCTTGTTTATTAACTCAATTTTGAAAAACAAAACAAAAGGAATTTTAGTTGGTGTTGTTGCAATAAGTCAACCATTATATCTCAGCTTATGCAGATTCTTAGAAGCATGATAAGCCTAAGCTCTGTCAAAATTAGGAAACTTGTATTAGTTGTAACATACAAGTCAATCCAAGCAAAAATCGACAACTTCAACAGCCAACTTCATAAGAAAATCAATCAAGGACACCTCTTCATAAGATGAATAATCAATTCAATCACATTAACTTTTGATTAAGTTCAAAAGGTGATGTAGGTAAGTGCATTAGTTAATGCGAGTGAAGGTAACCCATGCATGTAACTAATGCAGGTAACAATAATTTTTGAAGTGCAACTAATGCTGACAATGATTTTACTCTACCGCATTAGTGTGTGAAGTGTATGTGAAATTTACTCTACTGCATTTGATACAGTCAAAAAGCATATGAACCGGTCTCTATCGCATTTGCTACAGTGCAGTGTTGACTTGTCAACCGCATTTGTAGTTGCACAAATGGACTGTTCTATCGCATTTGTTACTGTACATATTCGGATATGGTAAAAGCAATTCAACCACATTTGTTACAATGTTCTTCCGCATTTACTACAACTCAAATGCGGACAGCCAAAATTTCAAGTTTAACTTCCGCATTTGCAACAGTACACAATGCGGACAGCCAAAATTTCAAGTTTAAACTTCCGCATTTACAACAGTACACAATGCGGACAGCCAAAATCTCAAGTTTAACTTCCGCATTTACAATAGTACACAATACGGATAGAATAATAATTAAGAAACAAAACTTCCGCATTAGTAACAGGAGTAATGCAGTCAAAAAAATTAATCTTCCGCATTAGCTACAGTCACAAATGCGATGACCAAAAGAAGTCAAATGCGGACTGTCCATGTAAAAAGTTTGTCTTCCGCATTTGCTACAGCCAACAAATGCGGATGATCAAAATTAAACAAATTAACCTTCAGCATTTGCTACAGTGTTGACTGTATCTGCTTGTAAACTTGTAATTTTTTTCAAATTGTATTATTTGACTATTTAAAGGAATTCAAACAGGTCATTTAATACTTTTCAAATTTGAGAAAACTTATAGTGAGACGAGCGCAAAACTATAGTACACCACTATCAATCATCATCATCATCACAAACATTCAAAGATTTTGTTGTGTTTCATGTTTAAACATTCTGGTCATCGATTCAGAACCGCAGTCATTTCAAAGATAAGGTATAACTTCAACAGATTTTGAAACCAAAACCTAAGTCTCGAACTGTTACCCTAAATCGAACGATGAACGAGAAAATTATTGAAGAACACCAAAATCAAACTCATTAATGTGATGTAATACACATTTTCGATGTCAATAAACATGTAAATTGATAGGAATTCAACTAATATTGAAAACCAAGATAACCATGTTTACTGAGAAAAACAGAGCAATGTGAAAAAGAAAATTGTGAAACAAATCAAAGTCACATAAACAAATCAAAGCAAAATTAAAGTCAAAATTGTTAACTAACACACATGTCTCTTATGCAGATTACATGGCAAACCTTACATGGAGCAAGCTCCATAACGTCAGCGGTTATCTAAACCCTGATGTGCCTGAAGCCGAAGGTCTCATAGATATGATAAGATTCCTATCTACCACAAGGGTAGCTTATGCCATAACAGTAAGACCAACAATCTATGAGAATCCCATCAGGTCTTTCTGGGAATCAGCTGAAGTGGTTGAAGAGGATGGAGTGAAAACTCTAACTGGAAAGGTCAACACTAAACTCACTCTGAGGATCACAGAAGAATCAGTTAGAAGATGTCTGCAATTCAATGATAATGCAGATGATCCTCTTGAATTGGATGATGAGGAGATAACCACATTTTTCTCTGAAGTTGGTTATGAAGGGAGCTATGAAGCCAAAAAGAAAGTCAAAGGATTAGTGGATCTGCCATGGAGATTCCTAATTCATATGTTCCAACATTGTTTGTCTAAAAGGAAAACAGGATGGAATGACATTCCAGTCCTCACATCTTCTGCAATCTGTGCTCTCTGCACCAACAGACGGTTTAACATGTCTGCACATGTATTCAATGGCCTAATCTCCAACATTCAATAAGGGTTGAGATACAAGTTTCTAATGTACCCCAGATTCATTCAATGTCTAATCAATGAATCATTTCATGACATTGTTAATGAAGGACCAGTACTTACATTCCTCATTATGATGCAAGATCCTATAAGTACATCAAGAAGAAGGACCCAAGGAACTTCTATAGTGGTGCCCCTTCACTCCTTCTTCCTTGGATGCTTCAACAAATAGCACAACCACTTCCACAACCAATAGTTCAACCAACTCCACAACCATCACCAATACATCACCATACCATCAC